>JANZXP010000006.1:817518-841812 GCA_027576715.1 Erythroxylum flavicans
AATGGGCCAAGAAGAATGCGAAATGGTCCTGGGCTTAGAATGGCCAATATGTATAAGACTGGTCTTTGAAGATTGGATCAATCGGCCTGTGGATCATTACGAATGGGCTCGGGCCCAGCACGACCGACTCGACCATACCAGATCTTATTATATCATAAACAGTAAAAATAAGTTACCTCCGATTTAGAAAGTTTAAGATGAAATATAAAATAATAAACAACATTTCACTATATTACATTATGAACCTCTTTTTTCAAACAACATTTCACTATATTATATTATGAACTCTTCTATTACTCCCGAATAACAATTTTCTAATATTACATTTATTTATATTTTATTTCATTAAAAACTATTCAATTTCATTAAAAATTTTACATCCAACCAAACATAACCTTAAAGTTAGTGTCTATGAGGAAGCTACAGTGCACTCAGTCGGGATGACAATGAATCGGCTCATGGGTCGATTCGACCAATTTTTTAAAACAAAATTTTTAAAATTAAAAGTGTAAAACAAATTTTTTAATTAAATTTGAATCGAGATTTAAAATAGTTGAATCTTGAGTTAATTTGAGCCTGGATCTAATTTATGAACCGTTAAAAACACCGAAAATAAACCCATATTTCAGTTAATTGTCATCCCTAGCACTCAGTCCTTTCCAACAAAAGAATCTTGGTAGACCTCTCTTCCTTCAGACCTGTTCTGGACGAATACTCTAATTTCGTGTATAAAACCTCCTTTTTAACTTTTCAAACAAAAAGAAGATAATGAGAAGAAATTTCTCTTAATTGGGCTTTAGAAGCCCAATTTACATTTACTGAAAGCCTATTAACCAAGCCTGAAGCCCAAATCCATCAAATAAAAACACGAAGGACCGGTACCAAACGAACCATAAATTAGCAGGACAAGATATTTCTCTGTAAAAATCGTCAAGAATGGAAACGTTGAGCTCTTCCCCTGCAATCGTCTCCTCCTCGTCTGCTTCGATCTCTTTCTTCTCGCCCAAAGGGAAGGACTCTCCGATCAGACTCCTCCGATTCAATACTTCTTCCAAAAGTAAGATCCTTCTCTGTTTGTCTGTTTCTTTCTCTTCGATCCTCTCTTGTTTGAATTGAGTTTTGATTGCATGGAATTGCTCCGATGTAGAAAATGGAAACGACTCGGATCTCCGATCCGACTCCAACGATTCCAGCATCGTGCCTTTCTTCAACAACCCGACTCTTTCGAAGGTAAACCGAGAGCTTCAATGGAAATTTATTTATTTGATGGTAGATTGGTAATTAATGATATGTTTTTGGGGGGTTAGGACGCGGCCATGGGTTTGGTTCTGAGTGCAGCGTCCGTGAGAGGTTGGACCACCGGCTCGGGCATGGAAGGACCCTCCGTGCCTGCCGGACCTGAGGGCGCGTCTAGTACAGAGAACGTCTCGACTCTTCCATGGTCGCTCTTCACCAAATCGCCACGGAGGCGGATGCGCGTGGCTTTCACGTGCAATGTTTGTGGTCAAAGAACTACTCGTGCCATAAATCCTCACGCCTACACTGACGGCACTGTCTTCGTCCAGGTAATTTGTTCTTCTCTCCTGAACGACACTGTTTCGCTCCATTATAACAAACTTCTTTTTATTGTTATTTTGTTCCTTTTCTTTTTCAAATTTTTGTCAGTGTTGCGGATGCAATGTGTTTCATAAGCTGGTGGATAATTTGAACCTGTTTCACGATATGAATTGCTACGTGAGCCCTGAGTTCAATTACAGAGATTCGAATTGGGACGGTGGATTCAAGTTGTTTGATGTGGAGGATGGTGATGATAATAACGAGGGTACTAACAAGGGGTTCCGATTCTAAAGAGGTGAAATGGTTTTAGGCTCAGTGTATATTCTGTTCCTTTCTACTGGAAGATTTAGTTTTCATGGTCCTTGTATATAGTTTCTCACTTTAAGCACTGTTGACAATGGTGTATTTGTAATGAACTGGGTCAGCTGGTATACATTGGATTGGTATTGGGTCTATGATGAAATTCAGGAAACCATTTTTATATACAAATTGAAACAAATAAGACATTTTGGACTATGCTATCAGAAAATTGAACGTGTTGTTGTGTGGGTTTATCTTTAGTCCATTTTATTAGCTATATGTTCTAATTGGTTATTAGTTATGGAAAGTGTAGGACTACACATTGATTATATATGATTCAACATAATGTGGTGTCACTATTGTTGGAAGATTTGTCATATGATAGCAAGATTGAGTATGTTTGGCGAAAGATTGGTGGATGTGTTGTTACTCTCACCCTAGGAAAACCGAAAACTGGATTTGACATCTGGAAGTTCTTTGGTAGCTGTATCTTTTAACAAGGGGCTTTCGGGAGCTCGACATGCATATATTTGTCTATACATGAACAGAAAGAAGGTCTATTTATTTTATTTAGTTATTCCGTTATACCAACGATTTGTTATTAGATCATGTATCAACAACCACCATTTCATCTACTAGGGTTCCATCATTTTTGTTCACAAAGGAGCAATTCTTGCTTTGCAATATGTTTCTTAACTAGGTTTTTGGGACAAAGTATTATGTTTAAGTTTTCAAACCTTTTAATTTACTTTAAGGTTTCTTTGTACTTTTGGTTGAGGTACTTTTGGTTGAGCATGTTGTGCCTGCACATTTCGTAATATGAATCATTATCATCACCCAGTTTGAAATTCCGCAATAAAGTTAAGTCTGGGGAAGTCTGATAGTACGCAGCCTTACCCTTATATAATAAAAAGGTTGTTTCTGGTAGACCCACATGTAGATGTGACAATAAAAAGTGATGCAGATGAAAATTGATATGCTAAGAGTATAGGAAAATAAAATTAAATAAGTACATAAATAAATAAAATGAAATAAAACCAAATAAAATAGCTGATGTGGTGACCAAAATTGTCGTGAGTAGATACAAGTTTAAAAGAAAAGTTATTAAAAATATATATATATAATTCGAAAAAAATAATAATTATAAACGCTATAAAGTTCTGTTCATATCTGTTATGCTGCAAATGTCTGCTTACTATTCTTCGAATTGTGCATGTCAATATTAAGTAAGGTTCATGCTAATCTGCGCTGTATCTTACTAATTTTATCATATGTCTAAGGACATATGATTAGGCAAATGCTGTACTTAAACTTTGCTAATCATAATGTTGGCATGCAATTAGAAGCAAAGTAATAGTAAATACTTATGCACAAAATGAACTAGTAAGGATAATACGAAATAAAACGCCCAGTTGCATACAAGTAAAAGTGCAACTACTAACTAACAAATAAACACGAAGAATAAGCAAAAATAAAAAGGAAAGAATATATATAAAAAAATCATAGAAAGAAAGCACTAAGGTGAAGTATACCTAATCTCATTTGTATTAGGATATAAGAACCACAATTAAAGGGATCTACTTGATCATAGTCAATATAACTTGTAATCTCATTTAACCTGTATGGCATCACAAAGAATATGGAAACAGCCAATATCTTTCTGACTATGATATGAACCGGTAGTAGAGACGACCATTGAAAACAATAATACATTGAAAACAGCCGACATCAAACAATATAAGTAGAGACGACCATTGAAAACAAATAATTATCAGAAGCAGATTTAAATCGGTAGTTGATAATCAGGAATATATCCAATAACACAAACCACACTCTAACACAGAAAATCCACTCCTCGGATTTAAAGCTAGCATCTTTCTCAAACAATAACACAAAAATTAATCTGAAACACGCAAAAACAGATACAGGACATATAGAAAATAGATAGACGCATGAAATAGATCTAGATCCAAAATGGGCAACGAGGAAAACCTTCAAAAGAGAAGCGCCACCATGAGGGCGCAAATGACGGAGATCGCCAAAGCAAAAGAAGACGACAAAAAACCCAAATCATCATATAATGAATCAGAGATAAAAGCACAGGCCAACAATTCCTACCTCTAACCCTGTAAATGCCTTTGAAAATAGAAAACGTTAACACACAAGAAATGCCATAAAAACATGAAGCCAGGATGACATAAAGCAATCAAGAGATGACATTTTTGCTTTTGCTTTCCTAAATTCGACACCTTAGACTTCTCTCTTATGTCTTCCTCTTGAGCCAAAACATACGAGGAACATGACATTTAAATCTCCCTATAAAATTTCGTAATATGAATCATTGACCATTATTCAATTGAGTTCTAGACTTCCTTAGATTTGAGGTTTACAGAAAAAGAAACAACACAAGCGTCCGAGTGAAGATGGTTTCTCTAAAGCCCTGCGAATCATTATACTTCCTTTTCGTGCATTAACCATTATTCAATTGAGTTCACAATAGTAGACTTCCTTAGATTTGAGGTTTACAGAAAAAGAAACAACACAAGCTTCCGAGTGAACATGGTTTCTCAAAAGCCCTACGAATCATTATACTTCCTTTTCGTGCCAAGGTCCTCCGAAGAGTATCGATATCCCCATTGATTCTTTGTCAAGCTTAAGTCACATTGCTTCTCCACCTCACATCACTCACACGTCACTAACCAGTATCCAACCAACCAATCATATCAATCCTCAAAAGATAACCCTAGAATTCTCTTACCATCCCACCAATTCTCATACACATCCTTCTCTCCAATTTCAAGCCACACATGTTTCTACTTAAACCTTTTCTTCTTAGCGTAATCTTTTTACTCCTCCAATACCAGAAACTTTAAGCAATGGCCGGTGTCACCTCTGGAGCTCTAACCATCCCATATCTCACCGGTCTTAGGACCAACAGGACATCTTCAACCAAAGTGAACGCCATTCTCAAGGTACCAACCACACCCTTCTCAAAGTTCAGTGTCAAAGCTTCAATGAAGGAACTAGGTGTGGCTTTCGTGGCTACCGCAGCAAGTGCAGTGCTTGCCTCTAATGCCATGGCCATCGAGATCTTGCTTGGAGGTGATGATGGTTCATTGGCCTTCGTTCCCAGCAACGTCTCTGTACCATCTGGAGAGAAGATTGTTTTCAAGAACAATGCTGGGTTCCCACACAACGTTGTCTTTGACGAAGACGAGGTCCCAAGTGGAGTTGATGCTTCGAAGATCTCCATGAGTGATGAGGATCTTCTAAATGCACCTGGTGAAACTTATGCTGTTACTTTGACAGCGAAAGGTGATTACTCCTTCTACTGTACTCCTCACCAAGGTGCAGGTATGGTGGGAAAGATCACTGTTAATTAACTCAATGCTTTTATGAAGACCCCCTCATCTCATACTGTCTGTGATGAACCGATTTCATCTCCATTTGCTTTTACCATAAGAATATGCCTTTGTACTTATAATATTAATATTAAGAATCAATTTATAAATCACAAATAGTACGAGTATATTAAAAACAACTTATTTATTAGTTAATGGTTCGAGTATATTAAAAACAACTTATTTATTAGTTAATGGTTAATATGAGTGATTCACCGTACTATCTCTTAATCAGAGGGTTCAAGTTTGAGCTCTGATAATAGAAAAATCTGTTTGGCCAACACTTTATTCCTTATGAATTAACTCGGTGGGAGCAGAAATTAGTTTAGGTGTAGATGACTTAAAAAGACGCTTTTCCATATTTAGGATTCTCTCGAGACATCTCGTGGGTTAAAAAAAAAAATTTAGGTTGATTGAGACATTGTTGTGTCGTTTATAAAAATCAAAACTTCAAGAATTTCAAGTGTGGATTTGTTATTTTAGTCTTATGAATGAACTTGGAAGAAGCTTTCTAGTCCCTTTGTATTTCCATCATCTTCCCGGTGTAATCTACTTACATGATGGTACAATGGCATTGGATTCGATGCCAACCCAGTAACCAGTTACAAGTAAACTGCAAAACTAGTACAAAGAACCGTAAATTTGGAAAAAATCGATCAAGTTACAAGCCATCTTTTTCGTACTGGCAAGAACCTGAAACCAAGTTTCAACAAAAAACTATGTGGTTAATGCAGAAGGAAGAGTATTTGATCGTGTTCCAAGCACCTTACCACCGACGTCAGGAAATGTCTCGTGTCCTGACAATGGACTGAGTCTCCCATTCTCATCAACCTCCACAGGGTATTTCAGAATGTGACCCTGCAATGGCTTGAAATCTTCTGCTACATATCTCTGCCAATTTTCTTCAGCAATACTGTTCACAGTCCTGACACAATCTAAAGATTCAGGTTCCTGAAACAAACTCTCCAACTTCCCCAAGTGTTCCGCCCAGAGAGACATTCTGTACCCGAAAACCTGATGATTCAGTAGCTTATGTTAAAAAAGGTTCAGTTCCTGGAAAAACTAGCCCGTAGCATAACTTTTGACAGGGGAGATGAAGAGAGGAGAGAGTAAAAACCTGGCCACGTGGGTGTTTGCCTTTACTTCCCCAAGTATACTTGGGCTGATATGCTCCAATTGCAATCTCAGTGTCTCTTGAACCCGCCATAGATCGTTGATTTATATTTGCGGACCCCAATAGTACATATTCATCATCAATTATCATTCCCTTGGCATGTACGTATATCATAAAACGTTGAAATCTTCGAGAATTTGACATCTGAAAACAATTCAGAGAAGGTTTAGAATTCAGAATCATCCCTGAATTGCTTACTCTTGTGTGGTTCTCATTCTTCTGAACTAACTTTTGAACCTAATGGTCTAATCAAGCAAGTAGAAGTAAAAGTTTCAAATTGCATAGTTACCGATTCGCCAGAATGAGCAGAAAAATTCATTGAATCCAACTCTTCTCTAGGGATGTTATCCCGGTTGCCGAGACAATAGAAGTTCAGATAGTCTTGCGGTTTCGAATCAACAATATTCATGGACTTCAACTCTTTCGCTATGATTTCGTACATCATTTGCATTGTCTGTCCCTGAATAAGGAAAAGATTGGTGATAATTAAGAAGAATTAACATACAGAAAAAGCAGAATTAAGGTGGTGCACATACCTGCCAAAAGAGAATTTCCTGCACAGAAGCAGAATCAGCCACACCCTCTGGCCACATTGGTATGACAATATAAACTGCAAATCTCTTCTTTGCTCTTATTTTGCTAGCAATCTTCAAAGCCAACTCCATAGGAATTGGATTGTGAGCACCTAATCGTACCAAAGAGCAGCAACTTTCAAGAGAAATGTTCGCATGCAGAGTTCAAAATCAAACTGTTGAGCAAAAACTATCAAAGAAGAAAAACATGTGTAAGATTGTGTTCTAACCTTCATCTTTGGAGCCAGTCCAAGCATATGATGAACCGATAAAATACTGATTCTCAATATATATGAAATGCTGTGCTGATCTGATCGCCTGAATGTATGCTGTTTGAATGCTTTTGTCAATCACTAGATTCTTAGCTGAAACAAGATTCTGCAGATAAAGAGAATCCCATGTATAGATTTATGAGCTTCAGCAATGAAAAAGTGGTGAAACATGGTCAGGTTCCTCTATCTCCAGATATAAGCCAATTCAGATATGAAAAACAAACCTTAGCCTCAGCTTCAAAAATATTTTTAGGAAATCCTTTCACAGATCCTGAATCTATAGATCGGAAAACCTGTCAGTTCAGGAAGCAAGGTGAGGATCTCAGTACTACAAAATGTGAAGCACAGTAACGGATCTGCTTGAAAATGCTAATAACCTGAGCGTGCCAGTTTTCTGGATCATCTTCCTCAGATACCCACAATTTAGGATCATCATTTGGAACAGATTGTGATGGACTCAAAATCCATGAGATCCTTTCTAACTTGATTAAGGAATCATCATGCCAATGGCTGATTCTCTTAAAACGCTGACCAAACTCCGACCATTTAGTAGCTTTTCTCCAACGCTGTTCAAAGTTTGTAAGCACATCATATGCAGCAGGACCTTCAATTCTGCAATGCAAATCATGCCATGGTTGCCTAGGAGCCTTCTTTGCTGCCTATCATCGAGAAAAGGAAATTAGACCTTGTTCATACAGAGTTCTAAATAATAACAAAATGCCGTATACATGAACTCACAGAAACTGCTGGATTATGATAGTCATCTTTGAAAATGGTATCGAGATCCCGAAACAATCGATGTTCGGGTGTGTCATATCGGCCATCACAAAGATCGAGACCTCCTAGAAAAGCAGTTATCTTCCTGTTATTTCCAGATGCTTGTGTATCAACAATCACACACTTCTGGTGATGAGTAAACAAGGTCCCAACAACCTGGAACACAGATTTAACAAGATCATCATCATTTCCTTTTGGCAAGGAGAAATCAGATCCAAAAGTTGCTTATCAATGAAGAACAGAAGAATGATTAAGAAGATTGTGGCAAATTCATAATGATTCCAACAGTTTCCCTTTGGCCAGGAGAAATCAGACTCAAAAGTTGGTTTTTCTTCCTCCAGAACCTTAATGCAATTGAATTTGAATGCTTCTTTTTTCTTCTCTACTAAGAACTGAAGAATTGGATAACTTATCAGACTCAAAATCATGCCTTTTGCCTGAAAATGCTAAGCTTACTGCTGGGGTAACGCGGTGACAGCACACAATTCACAGAAGAATGCTTAAAAAACTTGCGAGTTTCTTCATCATGAGTTTGCATCAGCCCAGCCTGCAGCCAGAAGTAAACTCCTTGAACAATCACATTCACCTCAATTTGATTAACTAAACCCGAAAATGACAAAATAATGCACTCTAAGTGTTCGAGGTAACGCCTTAACATATCGTTTGCAATGTCATCGGAGTTCAAACTCCTTATCTGCATATGTAATTTACGAATTATTACCAGACAGCAAATCGTACCCTTTTAATGAAACAGTTGAATTCAAAGAATCCCTCAATTTGAACAACTAAGTCCAAAAATAACAAAATGATACACTCTTTTCGAAGTACGTGATTTACCAACTATTACCAGACAAAATGTAAATGTTGTACCGTTTTAATGAAACACTTATCATGCGAAGTCTTGTCGTCCCATACCAACATCAACACCCTAACACCTTCTTGAGACTTGTACTTGAGCAAGTCTCCCAAAGTCAAGTTCCCACCACTCGGTAATGGCTTAGTGGGCTCTCGTACAAGTCTCACCTTATGATAAATCGACCAACCAATTATATACACCAAGTGGTGAGCTTCTAATATCGCGTGACATATATCCTCCCAACACTGCTCGTGTTTAAAGATCTTCCCATCGTCAAGCTCAATCTCCGGCATCATTGTTTCATTCACGTGTGCGTCTTGATAGAGAGTCATGGACCCTCCTTGCCTCACAGGAAAATAGCAATTTGGGACTCCAGACTTTTGAGGATTCGCTGCTATGCCATATCGGAACAAAGGGTTGTCCTCACATGTAACAAACACCATTTCCACAAGCAAAGCACAATCTGGCTTCGGCGGCTTGCCGTTTGATCCAACGACGGGAACCCATTCGCTAAACGTTTGACCGGAGACTATTCTCTCGACGGGGACCGACGCGACACCTATCAAGTCAGCACCGAAAACGTCGTCATCTTTGACCGTGAACTCGATACGGTTCACAGGGTGAGCCAGGGGAATCCTGAAACGTTGGTTCCAAACCGGGTTCTGCGAGTTGGAGATGACCCGCGTGCGAGCAACCGTCGCCGAACCGACGCACACCGTCACGTAAGGGTCGCTGGTGATGATCTTACGGTGTCCGTGTCTCAGTTGCTTACGTGGAGAAAAGGGTTGCTGACACGAGGTCAATGCGGACACGCATCGTCGGACATGCTCTGACAGTAAATCCATGTTCGGCAACCGACGTGCTTCGACGATCTTCAAGTCGAGGTCTCCATGAAGGTACACAACCTCGTCGTTTGACATGTATGAATATTATTAAATGACGAAGGTGGTGATGGTGGTGGTTGTGGCTTGGCCGTCAACGGAGAGAAATGCTGACCAAACCTGAAGTGAACATGCGGTTATGATCGCTGAATGTGCTTTGGGGTTCTCCGCCAGAGCCGACTCCGTTGACCGGAGAAGGTGCGACCTGGCTGGAGAAAACCGGAAGGAGATGGAAGAGATCAGAACGGAATATTAGGGTAACGTTATGTATGTAACAACGAGGAAACCGGCACGTGGTGGGGTGCTGGTTTCTCACTTATCCGCGTCAAATGAGGGCTACCTGTAACAGTTCCAAATCAATTATAATAAATTTTAAAAATAATTAAATCCATAAAACCCCTTTTTTAATTAGAATTTGCGAGGTCCAAGTTTTTTAAAAATAAATTTCATTTAAAAAATTTAAAAAACTTAAAAGAAAATTAATAAAAAAATTCTAATTTTCGATGTTAGTCTACAGCTCGATCTTCTCTTGTCCAATTCAAAATCTATAGATCATGTCAGTTTAAGGCTGTGATTGAATCTAAGGTGCGGTAGGAATAAATACTTATCCACTACAGTTTTTAAACACAATCATATATTTAAATATATAGACAAACAATTAAAGGTCGGAGGAAAGTATGATGTTACTGCAAAAATCGACAAGTAGAAAGAGGATTGCTGTAAAAAAAGTGCTTATGCGGTAGAAATTTTATTTTCTATTAATAACCTTTTTATAATTATTATTTTCTATTATACCATTGATTTCTATTAGTTGAGGATATAATATAAAATAATAATTATCAGAAGGTTATTAATAGAAAGTAAAATTTTTATCTTAAAACATTTTCCTACCACAATTCTCTTTTTATTTATCAATTTCTAAGGTGGCACCACATTTTTCTTCAACTCTGGTTGTTTGTTCACAGATCTAAACATATGACTGCATTTGAAAATTGCGGTAAATAAATACTTATCCTCACAGTACCGCAGATCCAAACGCAGCTTAATTCAACTTGACTCGACTCATTTGTCACGTCTAACCTCAAATACAAGAATTAATATATAAATAAACAATCTTATTAACTTTTCTTTGAATAGAATACACATTAAATTAATATAAATGTACACTTTAAAAGAATATTATAAAATCATTAAAATAATTTTATTTGTTATTTAAAACATATAAAATATATAATATTTGTCTACAACTTCAATATGTTATTTTGTATAGTCAAACATAGGGAATTTAAATATTTGTCCAAAAACACAAAAAAAACAGTAATTTGGTTTGTTGTGTTATTAGGTGCATTGTTGTCTTATAATAATAGGAAGTTAACCAACTTAACTGTTTTTGGCAAGAGGGTTAAACCAAAAACATATTAAGAGATAATTTGATTGGTTTAAATTTAATTAATAAAGAATGTGTATTATTAAAGTATTTTAAAATCTTTAAAATGTATAAAAATAATTATTTGAATATTAGATATATATAAATATACAGTTAAAATGGATTAAAGATATAAAAAATTCAAATCCCATTTGATCTAAAATTAGCTATGTAAATTTATATTAATCAAAATTTAAATTTAAAGAACTAATTTGAGGTTCGAATTGATTACACTTTTAGTTTACATTTTTAAATCGATAATAAGTTAGGTTGGACAGCTTTATTGGCATCTTTAAGTAGAGACGACAGTTGCTTTGAACTTGGCTTGAGGTTAACACGCCTAGTTCTGGTTGATCAGATTTTGAGTCTAGCCTTACACTTAATTTTTTTAAAGAAAAGTTAGATCTCGGGTCTAACTTGGACTCAAACTGCCTAAGCTTGGTAGAGTTTGAGACTCGACGCATATAAACAAAATAATAAATAATATTTTAAGTCGGGTAAGACTTATTATCATCCTTGTCTTTGAGACAGAAGAAGAAATAGGTTTAAACCTTTTGTATTTAATATTTTATTCTATCCGTGTTTACACCAAAAATGACATCATTTTATCCTATTACGTGCCAAAAATAATGTCATTTTATGTCTGTTTATATCTAAAATGATGTTATTTTTGACACAAAACGGGGTTAGATAGAGAATCTAATGTCAAAGATGGCAATTGAAATCCTCTGTACCTATTATCTTATATCTATTTTGTTCCACGCGATCTCAGTCATACAAATATATGGGGCTCATATAAGCATATCGACATAGGTAATTTGAAGCCCCAATTTTGAGAACTAGATCTTTTGTACCTATTATCCTGTATCAACTCTATTTTACGCAATCTCAGCCATATAAATGTGTGGGACTCATATAAGATTTATATGAGCCCCATATATTTATATGGTTGAGATCACGTGGAACAAAATTGATACAGGATAATAGGTACAGAAAATCTGGTTCTCAAAATTGGGACTTCAAATTACCTATGACGATATCTCTATGCTCTCATATTCCCAACAATATCCCACTACGTAATGGGAAAGAAAAAAATTAGATGGGTTAGGTATTTGTTGAAACAGGGGTACAGAGATAAGGGCACGAAGCAGGTGATTTGAAGTCAGAGGATAGACCCATGTGACTTGGCGGATCAGATGTGGTAATTTGGTAGTAGTCCTTGGAATCTAAAATAGGGTTACATAAAGGATGGACCTTGTGCTTTGGTGGTAGCCCTTGGGAATCTAAAATTTGTTTGGATCTGAAGCAAAAATGGGGCGGTTCGGAGCTGATCTGTATCTGACCGGCAATGAGGGTTGGAGGGACGTCCACGATTGAGGTGGTGACGTCGTGCAATGAGGGTTGGAGGACTTCCACGATTGACGTGGTGACGTCGTGCAATGAGGGCTGGAGGGACTTCCACGATTGAGGTGGTGACGTCGTGAGTGTTAATGACAATTTGAAAACTCCGAGTCTCCGACTCATCCTCACCATCACTCGGCTGATTCCTTAGCAGTAGGTCATCTTTTGAACCTTTGACAACTTATCAGTCGGTCAAAAACGTCGGATTAGGCTAATAAGTTTGACTATACTAGGTCGAAAGTTTCTATTTCCGGCTGATCGGGTCAAAAAATTGACTTGAATTAATTTTTTATATATTAATTTAAAAATGGTCTTGTTTTATTTCAAAGAACATTCAATTTTTGGAATTTAAACTTTAAAATTTTCAAAGAAAAGTTTGAACCTATGACCAAATCTAAAGTCCGAAGTCGACCTACAACTAAGTCAAATTAGGACCAATTCGCTAAAGGATTAGATCTTCTATTCAGTTTTAAATTTTAATAACTGAACATTTTTTGGAATTAAAAAAGACCGTTTTTGAATTAACTATAAAAAATTAGGTCAAGTCAATTTTTTTGAGTTGATCAGCCCGAAATAAAAATTTTCGATTTAGATTCAGCCTAGTCTGATCTATCACTAAGCCTACTTTAGATTGATTCCTAAATTTTTATTTTAGTTGTACATAAAAATTAAAAAAATTTAAAGAAAATTAATTTATATTCTAGAGTATATAATAAAAACGTGGCAAAATTTATTGAAAGTTTGAAATTACATGATTAAAGTAAATTTAATTAGTTGTGTTAGACGAATTAAAAACTCAAAAAGATACAAAAAGTTGAAGTAAAATTAATAAAAATAAAAGTTTAAGGGCCTGTATACTCTTAGAATAAAAGTTATAAGACTAATTTAAAACTCTTTTTTCTACCAATTATCATTTTTTTATTCTATTCAAAATTTGATAAATTTGACAATTCTCAAATTTAATTAAATTTTAAAAAAGTCAAAAAGTAAACATACCCAATACAAAAGACTCCCTGCTTTACTGAAGTCTAGAAAAAGTCATAATGTATGTAACGTTCCCTTTGTATTTTTACAAGAGACTATTTTCGTAACTTGAACCTATGAATTAATGGTCATAAAGGAATGGTCATAAAGGATTGTGCGATACAGAAGAAATTAAGTTTTGATTAATTGTGCAATATGCTTCCATTTCTTGATTAGTAAAATATACACAAAGACATCTTCCACCTCATACAAACAAATAATCGATACAATACAAGCACCTCCAATGTCGATTCCTGAGCTGAACTTTGGTTTTTTCTGTCTCCTAGCTTCCTGGAACTAACTAACGTCCCAGGTTATGGGAACTAACTGAAGATTAGCTGCCAGGGATCTTTCTACAAGTCCCCCGACGTGAAACTCTATAATACAAAAACCTGACATGACTATGCAAGCTGACTTGAAACAGGAGGAGCTACCCTTATCAGGATGCTCTGAATAAACGCAATCATCTACGCAGGAAAATCAGGCAGTGAGTTATAAATTGATTATTTTTATTATAAAATTTAAGTTTTATAAAATATTTTTATTTAATATCATAAGAATATGGAGGAACTTACTGCAACAAATGTGGTGCACAAAATACTGAAACCAGGGAAGGGGAATGGTGCTTTTTCAGACAAGAACAGAGCTGCAAAATGATTCCTGAAATTCGTTAATTTTGATTTCATTTTTCAGGCTGAAAAGATTTTCTTTTTTCCTGTTAAAAAATTTCCTGTCATCACCTGTTAAAGGAGAGAATGCAAATGGAGAAACTACATTGGCGAAGGAACAAATTCCTGAGATGCATCCTTGAGCCTTTCCCTGTTAAAATATCAAATATTGATACGGGATTCAATTCAACTTTTAAACTTGAATCAGAATATTTTTTATACTTTTTCAGAAATATTACCTGCTCACTAGATCCAACTTGCTTAGATACAATGCTCCGCATCTGCAAATCATGCTCGAAATGTTAATACCTCATCATAGTGTTATAAATGATTGAAGAAGAACAAGGAACTCACACATGGTTGTGCAAAAACAAACAGAACAGAGAGCATGGCAGCAGCATAAGGAACCTGCCAGAATTTCTCGTTTTTAGCTATTTATCAAGTAAAGCAGCTCTCAAAATTTGATAATTAGTTGCAATTACTTACCCAGAAGGACCAGGCGATACTGTAAAGAAACATCTGAAACATTGCAGGAAACAAATTCGTAAATGGCGATCTTAAAACAGAAAAGTTATACTCATTTGCAAGTTTGTGTTCAGAACAGAGTATCATTGGCTATGGAGGAGAAGGTTCTTACGTGGATGCATTCAAAGAAGAGCCCAATAGAAAGTAACCTCTGTTCCCCTAAAAGAGGAGCTAAAATTGGCATGAAAAGCAACTGCAGGTTCACTTGAGAGTTTCAGATCAATGAAGACAGGTCCCTGAATTGTACTGAAATCTGAATCAGAACAGGAAAATGTACCTGGGAAATTGTTCCAGCAATCCCGCAAATCACCATTAGATCAGCAAATTGATCCTTGTTAAAGTGAAACCGTGCCCTTAAGTAGTACTGCATAAAACCCAGAAAGGGATTTCAAGAATGATGGGAGATTCAATAGAATAGGTGCATCCTAAGGTAGGGATCAAAACTTAACAGAATCGACGACCGATTCTTTAGTCATTTAACAGAGCATATTGTTTTGGTTTATATCAGGGTCCAGGCCTAAATGCCAACCCAATTGTACTAAGTCCTCGATGTTCTAAAACAAACAGGGAAGTACCAACAATGACGCTTGAAGGCCAACTTCTGAAAAACTGTTGAAAAATGCAACTGCTGCTGCTTGTGAAAATGTCACACTGCGAATCAGAATACACAAGTAGATCTTCAACAGGTTCATAAGAGTAAAGTTAAGAAGATAAGACACGACAATTTCTAACAACTAACCTGGTCTTAAGCAAGCAAATCATGTCGTCCAAGGAAGGGATCGGTTTAAAGATTTGCTCGTTCTTGGTTGAAAATTGACTTGCCTTTGGACAATTAGAGACAACCTTTGCCTTTCCCTTGGAAAGTATTGGTACAGAGAGTTCTTTCTCAATCATGGAATCTGGTAAGAAAATCTTCATGTACCCTAGTGCTATTATCCCAACTCCAGTTGCAACCTGACGAAGAACAGAACTAAATCTTGTCAGTAACCTGAAAAATCCATACACAGAAACATAAATCACAAAGAAGAAAGAGACCTGGAAAGTGGAGGCTGTGGAGAGGAAACGAGTGGATAGGTTTCCGCAGACGAAAGCTGAGGTTCCAATTCCTGTCAGGATTCCAAATGCCGAAGCTCGTCGTCCTTCTGAAACATTGTCCGCCTGCAACAACAGAGAAACAACAAACCTGTATTGTTTTGTTCTATGCTCATGTGACCCTGAAGAAGAAAAGACAACAAGAACTTACCACATAGGCAAGTGCAAGACACTGAACACTCCCTTCACACACCATGGAAGTAAGAGTCTTAACCACATAGTACGCGTAGAAATAGTTCCTTGTCCTGCTATAAGCCAATATTGCTGTGTCCAAAATTTTCAGTTCGTCAGTGAAATTAGATTTGCCAAACCTGAACTTAGTATTATCGAGTTCAATCTCCCATTACAAGTCCTGAAACCTTCTGAAAAAGGAACAGAAAAAGGATATATATATATATATAATATCGATGACTTCGGTAAGTCTCAGGAAAACATCATTCCAGGTCCTGTAAATGAACATCCAGCCAAAAGTTCCTTTTATTTTCAGGTTTTCCATAACCTGAGCAGATTCTGATTTAGCCACGACACTCGATGGCCAAAGGTGCCCCTTGTATCTAATATTGTAAAAGGTTTAAACAAAATTTTAAAACTTCTTTGGTCGGTCACTTTTTCCTGGTGGACAGAGCACTCACTTTCTCTTACACTTACGTAAGGAAGAAGCTTCGACATCACATCAGCTTGCGTGTTGCCGACCACTGACTTCTCGTTTGGCGATGTAGAGCTTACTTAGTGTTAATGGACATCAAAATCAAATCAATAAACAAAAATTCATTTTTAAAATGTTAAATTTATTAAAATAATTCTTTTGAGAAAATAAATTTTAAATTTTGTTAACAATACTAAAATTAATATACAATAAGAATAAAAGCTTATTAATATAATAAAAATAAAATAGTCAATTATTGAATTTTGTATAAATAAAGATTGTTATAAATTATAAAACTTTAAATATTTTTTAATTATTATAAATATTTATTTTCCTAATAAATCTTTTTTCTTTTTTTTTTCTTTTCATTCCTCCCAATCTAAAGTTATCTATTGATATCTTTTTCAAATTTTAATTTTTAATAGAAAAATAAATAATCTGTTTCTAGTTATCTCCTCCATTGGGACTTTCCCTTGTTAATTCAAACTAGAGTTGGTGTACTTACCACCTTAATTTCTTCCAAATGGTCATGGCTAAACTTAGATTATGTGACATAAACCTAACCTAAATAGACCTCTTGTTTCTTACTGTTAGACTTAGTATTTTGACTCGGATAATTTCATTTAAAATTCAATTAATTCAAAATTTTAAATAATTTAACGTTTGTATTAAATTTTAAAATTAAAAGATTCAGACAAATTCAAATTTTAATTAATTTTTAATTTTTAATTTTAAACTCAAGTTAAATCAAAATTCAAATTATAAATGCTATTTACAATTTAGGTGAGGATGGTAGAAGAAAATTATCATTGGTGGTGGAAGGTAGTTGTCACCATTCTATGGCTTTTGTAAGCTATTGCATATGTAACAAAGTACCAAATTTTCTTTCACAATCTTCTCATGTCATAGTAGTGATATCTTTTGATTAGACATACCCCAATTTATAATTAGACCTAAAGATGTACAAAATGTGATAATGTCTAACTACTTTAAGTAATAGCTACATAACTTTCAATACTAATTAACCACCTCAAATGCTATGTTTTAGTTACTCTGTTCCAACCTTATTCTATTAAATTTCATCCATACATTTATATGAAGTCCACATAAATGTGTTGATGAAATTTAATAGAACATGATAAGAACACTATAATCAAACCGGGAGATCTAATCCCGTAATTAACAAGATTTCATATTGATATTAGGTTGAATATCTTGTGTAATATTTTTTAAAAATTTTGATTTAATAATATTTACAAAGAAGGTCCATTGTATTTTTTTGTAATTAAAGTAAATTATGTCAAAACAAAATTTTAATAAATTACAACTATAAATAATACTATCATCTTATATTTTGGGGTTTGAAAAAATATATTAATAATACCTTAAAGTATAATAAAATTAAATTTTTATTAAATTTTAATAACTACGTCATAAACTTAACTTTATAATTGAATAATTTGAAATTGCAAAATATTGATATAATTGTTAAAATAATATATAATTTATATCATAATATTTCACAATATCACCTTTGTAGCTTATTTAAGATGTTATAAATAATATTTTAGTAATGCTAAAGTGTAAATAAGTACAAAAATATTGATAATGACTTATTTAAATTATTTAATTTTTTAAATATTAAAATGCAAAACCACGTGTTTAGCTTTAGTTAGAAACACTGAAAAGAAAGGAAGACTTTCGGAGTGAGTGACAAGGCTAACCTATGTCGAGCTTTAACAGAGCACTTTCAGTTTTTTTTTTTTTTTTGTATAATCCTGAGTCATAACTATCGACAAAACAAAACCCTCAAACTTCCTGGTACCTTAGAGAAACAAATAAGTATCGAGTACTAAAAAATCAATTTACAGGTTCGGTTCTTTGTTCTTTTACCTGATGGAATTATAGAAAGACACAGTGGAACGGCAAGCAGAGCTTTTCTTCCGTATTTGTCTGAGAGATATCCTATCAGAGGCATCATCACCAACGTTCCAACCCCTGTAATCTGCAGCAAAATCCACACAAAACCCATGTCAGGTTGATGATAAAGCTAAGATCGAACTTAGTTTCTGTACATGAACCACATGATTTTCAGAGAAAGTGAGATAACTTAATTCGCAGGGTGGGCCAACGGAGTAAAAGTTTTTTAAGTTATTGTCAAGATTAGAGAAACTTGAGAAACAGAGCAACACGCGTTACATTTCCAAAACTTGTCTCTCGTATTTGAGACAAGTCACTGGTTGTGAAAAGACAAAAAAATGCTTGAACGGAGACGATGCATATACAGTAAATAATAAACCTGGAGATTGGTTAAATTGGGTGTACCGCTTGTTGCAACCCCGTGAGATAGATTGCGACAGAGCACGCTGCTTCTTCAGGGCAGAGTGCAGACATGGTTACATCAGTTATGGCGGGGATCACCATGAAATTTGAGAAAGCGGAAAGAAAATAAGTCAAAAAAAGATGGCTCAACGTTTGAAACTCTTCCATTTTCACTCTCCAAAAGCTTGGTTTTTGGCTTTTGCCAAAGAATGAAGAACACGAAACAGGGTATGAAGATATATAGGATATCACCTCAAGCCAGAGTTGCTTTCTATAGACTGGTAGGTACCTCTAAGTTCAATCCCACACTTCTCTTTGTTTCTATATCTATATATACATACATATATATATATTTATTGACATCAATTCAACTTGTGTAGAGATGATCAAATGAAAGCGTTCGTTGAGCTTAGTGTCGTCACTGTCAAACCAGAGCTCTGTTAGTGTTCTAACTTTGAAAAGTTGGACACTTTGTGGGCTAACTTTACTTCCAATTCTCGCCTGTTTTAACCAAATGAGGAAAAGTGAATGCGATATGAAAACGCTTGGGTTGTAAGTTTTTGTGTGAAACGAAAAAGGGCTTGGTTATTGGTGGGAAGGATAATTATGATAATTGTCTTTTAAATAATATAATTAGTGAAGTATCATCACAAGTGTAGCTTTTGATTAGGCTTGGCATCAACTCGGGTCGGCCCTAATCTCACGAGCCAAACTCGATTAATCTTTCAATTTAAAATATTCAGGTTTTAAGTCGGATCGGATAGCTTAAACCCGACTCTCAATTCAACCATAAACTTACAAATTAAAGAAAAAAAATCAAAACTTAACCTGAATCTTGGTCTAATTCATTGCGTTCGACGAATTTTGTTTTTAAATTCTGAGTAACATGTTTTTAGACTTGAATTTAAATTCAAACTTAATTTTTTTAAAATTTAACTCATTAATTTTAAGTTAGATCGGTTTGATTTAAGTAAAGTTTGATAGGTTTTGAATTTGGGCTTTAGGTCTCTATACCAAGTAAAAGAAGAGTTGACAAATATATTGGGTTGGGTTATGCTAATATTGATTTCTAAGCACTGAAGGATATTTGAGTCGACCCAATTCACCACAAAAGTGGGAAACTGATTTGAGCTCTCGTTTGGTAGTTTCTTCGTTAGTAAACTCACTGGACACATCACACGGAAACTAAGTTTTGCAAAATCTTAAAAACCAACTTGAGTCTGCTCGAAATTAACGAGTCAAGTTCAGTATGATTTCAATTTTGATCGAATTCAAAGTAATACGGGACCGAAACGACATTATTTTAGTCAGTTCAGTTCTATTCAGGTCATACAAAGTGGATGATCGTAAGGTTTGATCACTTTAAGAGCACATAAAACACCAGACAAAACAAAGAATGTGTAAGAATGTAGCAGTTTTTAACAGATGAATCAGGTGAACACCATTAATTGCAGAGGGAAGATGAAAAGCAAAAGCTGAGCAAAAAAGGGTCTTTCGTGAACTTACAGCTTGCTGGAAACCAGTCAAGTAAATGGCTAATGAACATTGGTCTCTTCCAGGACAAAGAGCATCCATTGTAACATCGGTGATTGAAGGCATCACCATGAAGTTGGAGAAAGAGTAGAGAAAAACTGTCATGAAAAGCTGACTTAAACCTGAGAGTTTCTCCATAACTTTCGCAGCAAACCAAACAAACGAGTAATAACTAAGCTTGCTGCAGACTAACTCTATATAGACAACTTGGTTCCAGCAAAATCCGCCTAAGCAACAGTGAACGAATCTAAATGAAGGATTTGACCCGGCCCGGAAAGAAATTAGACTGACAATCGTATATAACAAATGCAGCAATGTCCATAGGTGTGATTATCATTGTTTGTTACATGTCATCAATTATAGACTGATTGTCTATTAGATAAAGTGGTGAACTGTTAAAGTGACAAAGAAAAAAGAGAAAAATATAAAAGAGAAAGTACAGAAGAACACACAAAATATAGAACAACCAATCCCACCTCGAGATTTTGTTTAAAGAAGTGGTCGGTCAAGCCTTACTTTCACTTTCAAAGTAGATCGACACAAGCTTAGGCACTGATTTGGAGCTTTGATGCTTTGCTTCGAAGCGTGTACAAGAACCTTTAGAGACTTTCATATCAGAAAACTTTAGTGATTTGGAGATGGAAGCTTGCATGGTTGTGAATTACGCAATGATGCGTGCAAGTTAGAGAAAATGGCGTGTTTGGTCTCGAGTGCTAAAAGTAAGGCATGACCAAACCATGACAGGACACAAATATTCCTTAATCGAGAGTTTCAGGATCGAGGTCGGCTGGTTTTTAGTAGTTGTGAATTACGTTACGAAGTGCTAAAGATCACTTTGGTATGTTTACAAATTTGGAATGTCTTGTCGGATTTTTTTGTCTATAATCTCTCGATAAGGTTTGAGCACCGCGTCAATTGTATTCGAAGAAGAAGAGCAAAGCAAACCAAACATGTCTTAATCAAAATTAATGTTTTCGAAATCGGACGATAAATTAAACTAGTAAGATAAAAAGTTTATTCGGTATTAGATCGTAAAAAAATCAATTTTAGGTTGAATAAAATTGAAGAATTTAAAATTTTTTTGAAAAAGATTAACAAAAAGTTAAATTTTAATTGACAAATAGTTAAATAATAATTATTTATTTTATTTTGATTTATAAAAATTTATTAGTTTACGAAATTGGTCGATTAATTAATAAATTAATTAGTTTTTATCAATAAAACTTATTAAACTAAATTGAATTAAAAATTTGAAAATCAAGCTGAAAAGTTGGTTGGTTTAGGGTTTTTTTTGTTAGATTGGTAGAATCAGTTTGAATATTAAATTATTGATCAAAATTAATTCAATTAACGGATTTAGTTTAAGTTGAATGAGTTTTGAGTTAAGTTTAATTTTTAAAAAATGAGATTTTGAATTGAATTCACTTATATTTCTGTTCAACTTGAAATTCAAACTTTTATTGTAAAGTAAAATATGTTAGCTTAAGGTTTATTATTAATAATTTTGATGAAAATTATAGAATATTTCAAAATTCAAATTAGACTTATTTCCTTGTATAGATAACGACATAATTCTTAAATGGAAATAAAATCATATTATAAATGCTTCCTTTCTTGCAGGAACCTTCATAATGAACTTACCTTATTTATTTCATAATATCTTGAAGGATCTTGTTAATATCATTTAAATTGGATTTATTTCTTTGTATAGGTAACGATATAATTCGTAAATGGAAATAAAATCATATGACAAATACTTCCTTTCTTGCAGAAACCTTCCTAATAAACTTACCTTATTTATTTCATAATATCTAGAAGGATATTACTAATTCGAATAATTGGCTCTAATATTATGTCTTAGCGTTTGAATATTGGAAGATTGTGGCAGAGATGATATCGAAAATTTGTTAGATACAAAGTCAGCTTATAACATAAATGAAGCAACGTCTAGTTGAAGAAAATATATCTACTTAAAGAAGAGCCACCACAGTTCCGAAAAAGAAGCCAGATTTTCAAAATATATTCGTAGCATTAATACTCTTGAAAGATATATCATTATCAAATCTCTTGTACCTTAGAAAGTGAAAATTCTTTTTAAGAGAGATCATTGAAGCTCATATACAACAAATTATTATGTCATTTGTTCAGAGTTTGTAGAGGCTAGCTAAATACCACCAATGTGGAAGGTTGAAGTACCTTGAAAAAATATACACGTGAGCTTGAAAAGGTTCGTCAAATTACTACTTGAGATTCTAGTAAAATACTCAAGTTGGATATTTGTGGACTGGACGTAGGCTTGGATTATAAGTCGAACCAGTATAAATCGGCTACATTACTCTTTCGCTCCTCTTAACTTTTAAATTTTCGCATTATATTGTTTGCAAGAGGCTTTTTCACTTTTTTAATAGGTTTCTTTTGTTTTTAACTTGTAAGAGATTCCTTTCAATTTTAACAGACTCCTTTTATTTTAAATTGTTTTAATAGTATTTATCATTTACCATACTCCTATCATTTAGCAGGCTCCTATATTTTAGCAGGCTCTTATCTTTTAGGAGGCTTCTGTCGTTTAATAGGCTTCTATTGTCTAACGGACTCCTTTTTTTAAAAAAACTTTAACAGACCCCTATCTTTTATACAAATTGAAAGTAATTTGCAAAAATTTTTAAGTCGCACACAATTCACCTCCCTCTTGCTTGTGTTTGCTTTGTCATTTGATATTAGAGAGAGGTTTTACATTTATTGTGTTTTACAACACGTAGAATTCCTTTTAATCCATTTAATCAACAAAAGGTTTACGTTGATATATTGTCCAAACTGTTAACCCCTTCTTTGAATTTTTGCATCCAAATAATACAAATAATTCTCTAAATTGGTATAAATTTTTAACAAATCTTACCATTTCAGTCAGTATAGCTTATTTTGAAATAATTATAGCATCTTCTTTAGTTTATTCATCGTTACAAAATTGGAACTTCTTCAATTTTATCGATCAAAAAGGACCTAAAAGAATTCTTTTAGACAAAGTACTAAATCTGATATATGATTGATAGATCATGACAAACAATTTGAGAAGTCTTAAAGAACAATCCGCATCAAAGCCTCTTTATTTCAATGAAAACAGCTATTCCTACTAGAAAGAGAGAATGACCATCTATATTCAATTTGTAGATATCGAAATCTGACAAGCTATTAAAATTTGAGCGACACTTCCTTAGACATGTTAATGAGTCGGGCCATGGCAGCCCGTGGTCGGCCCTCCATTTAGTTTTTAAAGCAAAAAAATTTCAAATAGACGGGTCACGGGCCGAGAAGGGCCAACCATGGTCCCTACCTTTTATACGAATTAAAAGTAACTTGTAAAAATTTCAAGTCATACACAATTCACCCCCTCTTGCGTGTGCGCTTTATCAAAACAACACCCATTTATCTATTAAAAATAAATTTAGAGAACTGGATTAAGCTCATGTTTAAGTTAAAATTTTTAGAATCAATAAAGTTCGAGTTTAAGTCGAAATACAAAAATTTTCAAACCAAACTCAAAGCACAGGTTTCTCGTACATAACTCGCCCTATTACTAGTCCTAATTAGTCATTTATTTGATGAATGAAGTCTTCCCTTATTTACATAGTTGTAAACACATCCATATTAAAGTTTCAAAGTATTATCTGGACACATGTAATAAGTGAAAGAAGCTAGAGAAACTCAAGGTTCAGTCTATTTGACCCTAAAAGATGAGCTATCCAACTCTGAAAAAAACAAGCTATAATATAAAGAGGATTTCCTTAATGATTTATTACAGTAAACAAGGTTTGAATATATACAAGTATTTGTGAAGAGAAATCCCTAAACTAAAGGAAGCACAATCAGA
>JANZXP010000006.1:846035-858797 GCA_027576715.1 Erythroxylum flavicans
TGGAAAGTCACACCGGGACGCCACGCGCCTCCACGAGGAGATGGCCGTGGATCTCATCAACGCCAAACCTGGAGATCGAATCCTGGACGTCGGGTGTGGGGTGGGTGGGCCGATGCGCGCCATTGCCAAACACTCACGCGCCAATGTTGTTGGAATCACGATTAACGAGTACCAGGTGAACCGCGCGCGGCTACACAACAAAAAGGCAGGTTTGGACTCGCTGTGCGAGGTTGTCTGGGGGAACTTCCTGGAGATGCCGTTTTCCGACAACAGCTTCGACGGCGCGTACTCAATCGAGGCCACATGCCACGCGCCGAAGCTTGAACAAGTATACGCAGAGATCTTTCGCGTCTTGAAGCCTGGAGCTCTGTACGTATCCTACGAATGGGTAACAACTGACAAGTACAAACCTAACGACCCTCACCACTTGGACATCATTCAAGGCATCGAGAGAGGTGATGCTCTTCCAGGTCTGAGAAGCTACGCCGACATTGCGACTACGGCAAGGAAAGTCGGGTTCGAGGTGTTTCAAGAAAAGGACTTAGCAAAGCCGCCGGCGCAACCGTGGTGGACCCGGCTCAAAATGGGTCGGGTCGCGTACTGGAGGAATCACATACTGGTGACTATATTGGCCTTCTTGAGGATTGCTCCAAAAGGGACAGTAGATGTTCACGAGATGCTCTTCGAAACCGCCGATCAGCTGACGAGAGGTGGTGAGACTGGGATTTTCACCCCTATGCATATGATTCTCTGCAAAAAGCCTGAGAACCCTTCTTCAAATTCTTAGCTCATTGTACTTGTTCTTGCCGTAACACCCTACCACCATTGTTCTCTGATCCAAATCTTATGTTCTTAGATTTAGGTTGGTCTCTCTTTGTACTTTTTTACATTTGGGGTTTAATTAAATTTCGTGGCTGGATCTTGGTTTCGACTCGGTGATGTTACTCTAAGAATCAACAGAGCAAGAAGTTGGTTGTCTTGTCTGGATTCTCTTATATTATATTTCCAACTTTGTCTTCTTCTGATGAACTTATGCGACTGTAGAGCTTGAGATTTCCAGAAATGGCAGCTAATGCTATAAAGTGAAGTGGGCAAGTAATGGATTTTGACTTTAACTGTGTTGGGATGTGCATGGTGGGTTGGTCCAGCTTCTTGTCGTCTTTTAACACTGTTGAGAAGAGATTGGTTTGGTTATTCTTCTCAGCTTACATAATCAAACTTGTGCGATCGTCGAGTCTGCTTGTCCACAAACATGCTTTGAATGGTCAGCTCTAAAATATCTGATGTTTTGGGTCAATAAGCCCCTCTAAAACCCTTCTAATCCTTTTGGGTCTTTTAGGGAATTGGAAACTCTAAAACGTGTTGATCCAAAACAACTTGCATGAAACGTATAAGCTCAAAGTCTCAAACTCCTTTCAATAAGCTCTTTAATGCCCTTTTAAATTATTCTCATGAGCTCTATGAATCATTTAGATCAATTAAATATTATTCGCATGTTAGTTCAATTCAGATATTAAATTCGAATTGAATTAATTAAATTTGATTTAAATTAAAAATTATTATAATTATTTAAAATTATTAATTTAAATATAATTTGATTATTTTAGTTCAAATATAAGAATTAAATTGATTTATCAATGTTAAATTAGTTTATTATAATATTCAATGATTAAAAACCTCAACTGATTCAGATCGGTTCAATTGTGAAAATCTTGAATTGTCTAACTTTTCGGTTTGATTTTCAACTTTTCAGTTCAATTTAGTTTAATAACTATTGTTCTTAAAATTTAATCAATTCATTTATTATTCGGTCAATTTTTGTAAATTAATAAGTTTTTGTAAATCAAAATAAATCAATTTATTTTTTATTTAATAATTTATTTTATTAATTTTTAAAATTTCTTATTCTTTAATTTTATTTAATCTTTATCTAATTTTATGAATTTCTAGTATCAGTTGAACATTTTAAACCTTAAATTTCTTATTTTGTCGGTTTAATATTATGTATACTCATATTTGTCCAAAATTTCTTAAACTATAAAAAAACTCTATATCTTTTAATCTAATTTTTTCTATCACTTGATTGCATATTAAGATTTTGAATTTAGGAACTTTAGCTTAAAAAAAGATAGATTTGGTTACTACCACCAAAAATTACACATCAAAACCTCTCTTTCAGTTACTCTGTTTCAACTCTCTACATAAATGTATGAATGGAATTTAATAGTTACTCTATTTCAACTCTCTACATAAATGTATGAATGAAATTTAATAGAACATGATATAAATACCATAATTAAAACAAGAGGTCTGATCCAAAAAATGGTGAAGGGGGTCTATAATTTGATTTCCAAATTAGATAATGTTTGGTAACAGAAGAGGATGGACAATAATTAGTTACATTGACGTAACTGGATTTAAATACTTGCAGAGTGGTAGGTGAACCGGCGTATCTCAAGGGTCCGATGTTTTTGGGTCGACCCACGACATTCCGTATTTATTACCCCCTGAACCAATAATGCTGCCTTGGATATTCGTGCATATTTAATATTTAATAATTTAATAATTTAATTAAATTTTAATTAAAATAAATTTAATTGATTAATTTTAAATCTAACTTAATAAAAATTAATTAATGATAACTAAATAATTTTTGATATTAGAAAATTAAAAAATTTGTTAAGTATCAATAAAATTATTTTAATAAAAATTATAATATGATTGACTTTTATATATAAAATAGAAGAAGATGGTTCAGATAGTTCAAATAGGTAAGAGGATTGTTGAGAGTTGTTAGAATGTTCACCTCGTTAGATATTGGTGCAAGAGTTGTTATTAACTCTTCATGTTTGAAGAGTGTAAGACTCTTATAAGACAAGTCTGGAGAATTAAAGAAAGGGGTTTTTGTATATTGGCCCAATATACTTGAAATTGGGACTTGATCCTCTGTGTTATTGTCCCAGTTTTAACCCTGTGTCACCTTATCTCAACCATTCATTTATGTGGGACATAATGACACCGAAGATTTCATTTGCTTGAAATTTATATACAGTCTTGCTTTGTTTATCCCCGATCTCCAATGATATCCAATCATAAGCACGAGATTTGTTGTTCATCTGGTGTTTCCCATTGCCTTATGGCCAAGGGTAGCTTGAGTATTATTATTAACACCTAGTTAAAATCTCGCTCAGATGTTAGGTTTGAAAAATTTTGATAATACGCAACCTTACTTGTATCAAGTAGAGAAAAATAGAATTTGTATAATATTGTACAATTTATTTCAATTATCTGTAAAATTAACAAAAATTTAATGAATTTTTAATATTTTAACGCTGTATAATATTTTAAAATAATTCAATTTAAAATGATAATATTATCTTTTAAACTAAATAAAATTTAAAACTTTTTTTTAATTTTTACCTTTTGGTTGTATTTTTCTTAACAAGTGATATTTTCCTAAGAAAGAATCAACATGGACATCCAAGTTTGTGGACAAAACGGGTCGATCGCAAAGCACAAGTGATTGAGTGGACACCATTAATGCCCACTGAGATAAACCCTCTCTGCTTCTCAGCATTTTTTCGAAGACCCCATCTCTCTAACTTTCACAATAGCTCCTTCCATGGCTGCCACAATCACCACCTTCCTGTCTAAACCTCCCTCTTCACTGCCAAACGACCCCCCCAAAGTCACTACCTTTTGCTTCTTCCATGGTTCTTCTTTGGTTCCAGTTCTTAGTAAGAACAAGTCTAAAGCAACAAAACTTGAGAGGAACAGAGTAAAGTTCACCACAAAAGCTACAGCTACTCCAGGGACTAAGAAAACAGAGAGTGACGAAAGAGTACAGAAGATTCATAGTATAGAACAATTCGACGAAGCTCTTAGACTTGCGAAAAACAAGCTTGTGGTGGTAGAATTCGCAACTAGTCGGAGTTCCCATAGCAGCAAAATCTACCCTTTCATGGTAGACCTGAGCAGAACATGCAACGACGTCGATTTTCTCCTTGTAATGGGTGACGAATCGGAGAAGACCAAAAAGCTCTGCGAGAGGGAGAGAATAGAGAAAGTCCCACATTTCAGTTTCTACAAGAACATGGAAAAGATCCACGAAGAGGAAGGGATTGGTCCGGACCGGCTCGTCGGAGACGTGTTGTACTACGGAGACAATCACTCAGCTGTTGTGCAGGTCCATTCTAAAGAAGATGTAGAGAAGCTGATTGGAGAACACAAGGCTGATCACAAGCTGATCGTTCTTGACGTGGGGTTGAAACACTGTGGTCCCTGCGTGAAGGTGTATCCAACGGTGCTTAAACTGTCTAGACAGATGGCTGATACAGTCGTGTTCGCGAGGATGAACGGTGATGAGAATGAGAGCTGCATGAAGTTCTTGAAGGACATGAACGTGATTGAAGTGCCTACGTTCTTGTTCATTAGAGATGGTGAGATTTGTGGAAGGTACGTTGGGTCAGGCAAAGGAGAGCTTATTGGAGAGATTCTTAGATACCAAGGTGTTCGTGTAACTTACTAGAAAACAAAATTGTACTAGCTTCTTAAGAAATTTGTATATTGATATTTTTATGCAATTTCTTTTTGATTGAGTGCAATTAATGTAATAATACATAAATTATATATTTTAATAAATTAATACTTAAAATTAAGTGACCAATGCTTCAAAATAGGGATGGCAATAGGCTGACTCATGGGTCAATCCTGTCAAATTTTTTAAAATAATTTTTTAAAAATTCAAAATGTATAATAATTTATTTTTTAATTGAATTAGGGTCTGGGTTGTCCAGATCTAAGCTTACCCGAAGCCTAACTTTTCTAAGTAAAACGATGTTGTTTTGTTTAAAATAATTGGACTTCAAGTTTGCCTGAACCTGGGCCTAGCTCATAAGCCGACCCATTTAAAATAACTAAATTTAAGCCCGTGGGTTAAAAATTGCTATCCCTACTTCAAAAAGCCCTGAGTTTTAACAGAAATTGACCCAATAGGCCCAAAGTGAAAAGAAGAAATAATTGAGATAATAAAATAAAAAATTAATATTCTTCAATTAGTTTTTGTTGTTATTTTTTATAGAATTGACAAGTGATATTTTTAAAAATATTTAATGTGCAAATTTAATTTTAAAAATTATTAAATTAACTAAAAAATAGGGTTTTTAGAATATTAAATTATAAAATATTTATGAATAAATAATAACGTTGTGTTGTGCGCACAATCCCATAAATCTGAAGGATTGTTCATCTCAAGAATATCACGATAACCATGGGATCGACAGGCTTCTGGGAGTTGGAACCCACTGTTATATTAACTACTCCATCGAAAACGTAGGTCCAAAACTTCTGTACCCAACATCCCGTGTCAACATATTTCACGCCAAAAATGTCGTCGTTTACACAAGTAAAAACGACGCCGTTTTAAACAAGATACCATGCCGTTTTTTAAAACGATGTCATTTTTGGAACAGAATATAATTAGAACATGGGGTTAGGTACCTAAGATTTGAACTTGAAAACTTGGGTACAAAAAAAAAGAGGTCCCTTAAATAGAAAATTTTAAATTTGCACATTGAAATAATATTATTTTAAAAGATTAAATAAAATATTAAAGAAGTTATTTATACTTCAAAATAAAATTTTAATCAAAAATTTTAATTTAAATTTAGAGTAAAAGACATACATTTTCAATTCTTTACCCTTAAAATTTTCAATTTTTTAATTTTTAATTTTTTAGAAAAACTCCTTATATTAAATTTGATTAAAAAATAAAAATAAAACACATGAAATAATAAACATCGCGCTTATATTAATCAACTGTTATTTATATTATAATTTAACTCAGTTTTTAAATTTGACATAACCATAAATTATTAATTTAAGCAAATTTAATTGGTTTAATTTGAGCATAAAAACTTATTTACAATACTATATTAGTAATATTTGATTAGTCATATTGCAAGCCTTGTGTTATTATTTTTTATTCGAAGTCTAGAAAAAGAAAATTTTAAAACTATAAGGATTTTTTTAATAATTTTGAAATTAAAAATTTTTATGAAATTTTTTAAACTTAAAAAAAACTTTTTATCCAATTTAATTTAAAATTTAATTAATTTCAAGAGCGATGGATCGTCTCTTTTTGGGTTGTTGGGAAATCCCACATCTCATCATCTCTTCAATAACGTCCAAATCACTCAAAAATTAAAAAATAACAAAAAGCAAACAGATCAATTCAGTCGCTTAATTTAAATTTAATCTACAGATTTTTCCATCATTCCAATAAATCTTTCTTGATTAAGGAACTATTGCTAAAGTTGTGAATATGATTTTTTTAAAAATTACATATTCAATTTTATTATTGTTAAACTGTTGGTTGTCTCACTTCAGGGACATATGATAAAATTAGAAAGATACAAAACAGATTAGTATGACCTTTACATAATGTTGACATACACAATTCGAAGAATGGTGAGCAGACGTTTGCAGCATAGCAAATATGAACAGAAGTTTGCAACTTTTCAAAGTATATTTGTCTTATTAATTTTTAAAAATTTTTTCTTTTATACTTATATCAACTCACGATTATTTGTAGTTTTTTAGTTATTATTATTATTTATTAGCAAATATGAGCAACATATTAGATATCTTATTTGTTTTTATTTTATTTTATTTATTTATTTACTTATTTAATTTTTTTTACCTACTCTTTTAGTATATCAGTTTTTATATCTACTTTTATAATCTACATCACTTTTTTATTTTCACATTTGTATGTGGGTCTACCGAAAATAACCTCTCTACTCTGTTGGGATAAGACTGCATACTATCAGACCTTCCTAGACTCCACTTTAATGCAAGACTCGGATTGAGTGTGATGATGATGACGATATTCAATTTGCTTCTATAAAATTAAATGCAAAAACATTTATGAATTACATGTCTATATGTTAAATTAAAAAGTAAAGAAAAATATAATAATTCATAATTCATAAATTTCATTTGATATTGTAAAAACCAGACAGGAAGTCAAACCGATAAGATAAGAAGTTTAGGTTTTAAAATGTTCAACCAATATTACACCGCTATAAAATTAACTAAAGATCGAATAAAACTAAAGAATTTGAGATATAATTAAAAAAATCGTTCTTACAATTTGATTTATTTTACTTTATACAAATTTATTAATATATAAAAATTAACAGATTAATTAATAAATTGATTGGTTTTAAACAACAAGCGTCATTAAAGTAAATTGAACAAAAAATTTAAAAACCGAACAAAAAAAAGTTAGATAATTCAAAGTTTTTACGATTGAACTGGTCGAACCAGTTTAGTTTTTTAATCATTGATAAATTTATCTTTTATCATTTTTCAATATCAAACTTAAAAAACATTGAATTAATCAATTAAATTGGTTAATATTTTCTTATTTTAAGAAAATTCTAATTGCAAGCAAAATAAAGGAAAAAGAATTAATTAGGAAATAGATACACATTCACATCTTGTACACATCATTTCCGCATAATTTTCCATTATAACTAACAAGGAAATATAAATATAAAAAAAAAACATTGAATCAGCTTTCACCGGAATTCAGCCGAAGAGGGATTGGTGGATTCATAGTTCTCCTCTTCCATAGATTGATTTCTTTTCTTGGCTTCGAAGCTCCGCCACCTATGGCCATGGGTGCAGAGAAAGGAATAATTACTTCGTCTTCTTCTTCTTCTTCCTCATGATCACTATCTCTTCTATCTTCATCGGAGAAAGGATATTCACGGTGGTCCAAGTCAACCGGAGCAATCTGAGCCGTCCAGTCAAAGTTTGCAAACGTATCACGACTACTAGCAAACCGCCTGATTTGTCCCAACCCAGGTGGTCCTCTATCAGGAACTCGAACCTTCTCATCCTTCGAAGCATCAGACTTTCTCCTATCTTTTGTTGTGCTTCCACCGAAAAGCCTCCTGATCCTCGACGTTTGCTTCTTCAGTTCATCAGGTCGTGAAGCTCCACGGTTCTTTTCTTCTGCACGTTTGGCCTTGTTCATCTTCTTCTTGTGCTTGATCTGACCAATGCACGAGACTTTTGGCGAAGTGGGTTCTTGAGTTCCAAACTCTCCTCCGTTCTTGGGTTTTGTTCGAGCTTCGTCGGGGATCATCTTGACTATCGGACCGGAAAATCCCTTACAACCATGTTGATTCCACCTGAACTTGTCTCCTCTCTTGTCTTTACCGGGACTGAACGGAGGGTTTTGGAAACTAACTGCAGTAGCTGCTCTTGGCAGGAACTTGAGGAACTTGTTCTTGGATTTACCTTGTTTCTCCATTCGAGATCGAGCTTGAGAATCAGAGACCAAGTTCATAGCTTTTGTATAAATATATATAGATAGAGATTCAACTGGAGCATACCATGAAGTTACGTACATATGGTTCGTGTCGTGACCGTGTCAGGAACATGGAAGATAAGAAGGACATTTGGTCAAAATGAAACTGTGGGACTTAGCAAGCCATTTTTGTCCAATGCCGAGAACTTAACGAGCCAACCAATCTTGTATAGACAATTAATTAACACACGGATTGTTTCTTTTATGTTCAACCTAAATTATTTAAAACCTCAAGGCCAAATTCTAAGCAACATTCATACGACTTTTCTAATTGTCTATTCTCGTTAGAACCGTCGAGACTTTGTCTTATGGCGTGTACTATACAAATACGATAATACTTCCATCCACATTAACTCCCTATAAAATTAATTAAAAATTAAATAATTTAAAAAAAAATGAAAATTGATCGGTTTATTTTAATTTCAAAAAATAATTAATTTATAAAAAATGACCACTTAATTAATTAATTTATTAAACTAAATTAAATAAGAAAATTTAAAACTGAATTGAAAAGTTAGCCGGTTCAAGTTTTTCACTATTAAATTGGTCGAACGGGTTTAGTTTTTAAAACATAAGTATTTTAAGAAAATTTTTAAATAATATTAAATAGTTTTAATATATTATAATATACAAAAGAATAAAATAAAGGATTACATTTTATAAATAAGAAATAGAAAGAAAAGAGAAATACTATAGCAAAAATAGTAGACCTCTCTTGTTATACAAGTAAAATCATTGATGTTATCAAACATATGAAATTATAATAAAGATTATATAGCAAAAAGAAGATATAATACTCTTGTGTGATTTAAAGTAGACAAACTTACTTATATGTATATAGTTAAACTTAATTATATGTTACATCTCCTACAAAACATTATCATCTTAGTATGTCCTTTAATGTATGAAACATTTATTATGTTAGTTCCTAATAGCATGAATTGATTTGATTGGTTCAATGGTTAAAACCTTGAACAGTGAAACTTTTCAGTTCAGTTTTTAACTTTTTGATTCGATTTATTTTAACAATTCTTATTGTTAATAAGCTCTAATAAACTAAAATAAATCAATTAAATTTTACCTAATAATCTTTTTAATTAAGCTTAAATTCTTTGATAAGTAATGACAATCTTTTTCAATAATATTTCAAAATTTTTAATTTTATTTAATCTTTAGTCAGTTTTATGACGGTCTAATGCTGGTTGAACATTTTAAACCTTAAACCTTTTGTCTGAAAATATTTGAGATTTGATAACGCTCTACCTTCAAGACAGCTTTTAAGTAGCACAGTAATATTATAGCCACCAAGTTACGAACTGAGTTTGTCAATGTCACGAGTTTGATTCTTCGAATGATAACGAGAGTTGGCCCGTTTGCTGACATAGATAAAGGCGAGAGTATATTTAGAATTTGATAACCCTGTACCTTCAAAAGTCAAGCTGTTCATAATTAGATATTTGAACAGGCGTCTACAATCTATTACGTACACTTATGGTGATAATTAATGACTCCAATTTGGTTGAACAATTAAGATTTTATCTTATCTAGTCATAGCTTTAGCTATTGGCTTTTCTTGACTTGTTAAGCTTTCTTGTCCTAATCTCGTCGGCAAGTTTACAATTATGGTATGAGTTCAATATATACAAACTCTAGTGATGATCATATTTTGAAAATTTGGCACCAAAAATATTTTTTTAAGTTATACGGATTTTTTTAATGATTACCCATTTGACCTATTCCTAAGAAAAATGTGAACAATGCCACCATTTTATAGAATTTTATATATTCATTTACCAAATTTACCTATTTATGACACACCAACTAATAATGGGACCCAATATTATAATTTTTAATTATACCTACCTTTTCTTGTCTCTTCTTTCTTACTCTTATACAATGTGATGGTCATATTTTTGAAATATTGGCAAACAAATGATTTTTAAATTGTATGGATCATTTAATAATTACCCATTTGGCACATTCATATAAAAATGTACCATTTGATAGAATTTTATATTTTCATTTAAAAAGTTATACACAATCTTCACAGTACGACTCGAGTAAATTATGATTATTAGTTATACCTACCTTTTCTTTTCTCTTCTTACTTTTATACGATGATCTTACCTACTAGTGACGGTCATATTTACGAAATATTGGCTCAAAAAATGAATTTTAAATTATTTGCATCTTTTAACAATTGCCCATTTGACAAATTCGTATAAAAAATAATGTTTTAAAAATTACACTGAAAGTTAAACCGATAAAGCAAGAGATTTAAAGTTTAAAAGATTCAACTGGTATTATATCGTCTTAAAACTGATTAAAAATTGAATAAAATTAAAAAATTTTAAATATGATTAAAACAAATTGTCCTTACCTATCAAAGAATTTGAAGTTTGATAAAAAAAAGATTATTAAATAAAAATTAATTGATTTATTTTAGTTTATAATAACTTATTAATTTACAAAAATTACCAATTAATTAATAAACTGGTCGATTTTTAACAACAAAAGTTATTAAAATAGATTGAACTAAAAACTCAAAAACTGAACCGCAAAATTAGACGGTTCAAGATTTTTATGATTAAATCGGACTGAATCGGTTGAGTTTTTTGATTATTGGAAAAAAAATATATGAACAACGCTATCTTTTTATGGAAGCTCATATATTCATTTAGAAATTTGCATGTTTGTGACACATCATCTAATAATGAGATCCAATATTATAGTGTTTTTTTAATAATTATTAATCATACCCACCTTTTATTTTCTCTTCTTTCTTACGTTTATACCAAGACTTTGGCTTAACTCATACAAAATTTGACCTACAGATTTAGAAATGGTGCGGCACTTCAGAGGTGTGATTGATAACTTTTCATTGGTTAGGTATGGAGGTATGGTGTCTTTGTCAACAATAATAAATAAAAAGGTACATTTGTCTTTGTAAGGAGTCAATAATAAACTACCATATGATTTGGCATTTTATAGCGTGCAAATTGGAATCATGACAATTGGGATTCACATAAGCACAAAAACCTAGTGCTTATAAATTACGAGAGTATATGATTCTTGAAGAGTATTTGATCTAACTTTATATGCCCGCCGTGGACGGCACATTATTGATTTAGAGCGAAATTCGAGCTCTGTTCCTTGTTTGTATTTAGGGATGAAAACTACCCCGACCTCGTTTCGAGTGTTAGGCCGAGCTCGGGCTTAAGCTTTTTAAACTTAATTTTTATAAGCAAAACGATATCATTTATTAAAAACGGCGTCGTTTTATATTTTTTATTATAAAAGATGCAAGTTAGACTAATTCAGATTCAGGCTTGATGATCTGAGTATCAGATGGGGACTTGGCTCGGTTTAGTCCATTGCTATCTGTATTTATTTTCTTACTCCATACTTATAATAGTTTTATGTTTTATTTTTTATTAAAAACAATTTATGATTGAAAGGTAAAGTTATAAATTCTTTTGTTATAAAAAGTAAATATTTTATAAAAAGTCATTAAATTGATTGTGGATATAAAATATTAAATATTTTCAAATTGTCTCATTAACATATTTAACATTTATCCGTACAATTTTATTTTATAAAAACTTCTTTTTGTATTTAAAATCGTGACTTATAATTTAAGTTGATATGATTAGGGATAATCATTAGTGGGTCAATCATGAATGATTGAATATTCCCAATTAGTATATGAAAGAATCATCAATTAAAATAGTTTAATTTAATTAATTTGCATGGTGATTATTATATGTTTACAAAATTAAAAAAGGATAATTAATCTTAAAGTGTACAATATTTTGAAAATTTTTAATTCCATGTCTAAGCTTTTAAAATTTTTAAGTGAATGACTAATTTTTTAAAACTTTTATGATTCATTTTAAATTATTAATTATAATAATAATTTATTGAAGTTGACTAGATCATAATATGTAAATGTTGACTTAAAAAATAGTGATCGTACTTAGATTGAAACGTAACACACTTTCATCATTTGGTTGAGAGTTTCGTAATGGAATGGAACGGAATGAGATAGAATTAGAGGGTTTCATATTACGTTCCATTCTATCTTAAACAGGGAAAATAAGAAACCTCCGATTCGGGAGGTTTAGGATATAACGTAAACTAATAAATACATACTACCTAATATACCCTCAATAATTCTTTTTAATACCAATTATTTCTTTTAATCCTAACCTCGTTTTCCCCAGACTCATTTTTATATTATTAATAAAAATGTATATAATTAATAATAAAATAAAAAATTTAATAAAATTTTATTAATGAAAATAGATATATTTCTATATAAATAAAAATATAAATAAATAATTTTTAAATATAAATCACATATAATAGAATAAAATTTATTA
>JANZXP010000006.1:868680-891899 GCA_027576715.1 Erythroxylum flavicans
GTGTGATAGGATAGGCCCTAGTCTCCTTGGCTAGTGGTTATTTTGTTTTCTCTTACGTTGATGAATACTGAAAGAGCGGATGCTCCTGTTTTTGTTCATTTCACTATGTTTTAATACATTCTATTCCCAAAATATTCTGTTTTACATTTAGTTACGTAACAAAGGTATTAGAGCCATAAATCGTGGCAGTGTATGGTTAAAACGAGAATGGAGAAGAAAGTCGAAACATTAGAAAATGTTGTGTGTAGTTTAGTGGATGATGTGGGTGTTCTAAAAGAGAAAATGATGCAAATATGTGAGGTTATTCAAAAAAAGAGAGGAACGTGAGGCCTTGAGAGAATGAAGTCTAAAAACTTCAGAGGTGACTATCATTGATGGTGTTGTTGGGCTTTCGGAGGGAGAGTGCAGTGGGAGAGTTGAAAAAAATGGAAAACAAGTGAGTAAACTAAGTGAAAAAGAAGCTGAGTGGGGACAAAGGCAAATGAGGAAACTAGAGTTACCAAACTTTACAGGCAAAGACCCATATGGGTGGCTGTTTTGTATTGAGAGGTACTTTCGTTACAACAGGATAGCCATGGAAGATAGAATAGGGGTTGTTGCTCTATGTTTGGATGATGAAGTACTTAATTGGTTTCAATGGTATGAAGGAAGGCATCCAAATTCAACATGGAAGGAGTTTGAGGAGGAGGTTCTAAAAAGTTTTAAAGGTCTTGGACAAGTAAATGCATATGAAACATTAATGGCGTTGAAACAAGAAAAAAGTATGGCTGAATATAGAGCAATCTTCGAAATGATTTCAGCTCCATTTAGGAATGTCGAGGAAGCTTGCCTGATTGGGGCTTTTATCAATGGGCTTAAAAGAGACATTAAAGCTGAACTGAGGTTAGCTACCATTAATGATTTTGAGGGGATTATGACATTAGCCCAAAAAATTGAAGAAATTGAAGAAAAGAACATCATGTTAGCCCAATTTAGAAATGGTGAGGGGAATAACAGCTCAAGATCTATGCTAGCGATTTCAGCTTATGTTAACAAGCCAATTATGACATTTAATCCTAAACAAGAGCAATCAAATTCTCACACTAAACCAATTAATATAACCCCAAATCAACATGTTAGACCACCGGAGAAACATCAAAAGACTTTCCGGCGAATGACAAATGCAGAATCTCAATGACGGAGAGAAAAGGGGTTGTGTTTCTGATTCGGTGATCATTGGGGACCCACACATAAATGCAAAAATCGTCAATTGAGCATACTATTGATGGCACCGGAGGAGAGAAGTGATGACGAGGAGGTGGAAACTGAAGAGGTGATAGAAAATAATGAGATCGTATAATCGTTAGAATCAGGGAAAGAAGAGGTAATGGAAACCGAGCTGTCCAATTTTTCAATGGCTGGACTCACCTCTAAAAAGACACTGAAGCCTGTTGGTGAACTCCACAGAAGCGAGGTAACAACACTTATACACTTCGGTGCTTCTCATAACTTTATGTCTAATGATGTTGTTTTGGAATTGATGTTAACTATTCATAAGACTGAGAAATTTGCTGTTCAAGTAGGAGACGACTATAGAGTTTAAAGAGCAGGGGTTTGTAGAGGGTTATTATTAAAGGTACAGGGGATCAAAATTTATGAGGAATTTACCCATTTGAGTTGAAGGGTGTAGATGTTATTTTAGGGATTGACTGGTTGGAGAAATTAGGTGATATAAACCTCAAACTTATTAGAGTCTTACGGAAAGTTGTTTGAGTCACCAAACAAGTTACCTCCCTCAAAGGTTAAAGATCATATGATCAAATTAAGGGATGACATTCTACCACCAAACATAAGACCATACCGATATCCATATTACCAAAAAACAGAAATTGAGAAGATTGTGAGTGAGTTATTAAAAGCAGGAATTATAAAACTCAGCAGCAGTGCATTTTTTAGCCCTGTTCTCTTAGTTAAGAAGAAAGATGGAGGTTGGAGAATGTGTGTGGATTATAGGGAACTTAATAAGGAAACAATTCCCGATAAGTTTCCGATACCAACAATTGATGAGTTATTAGATGAGTTAGCAGGTGCTAAGGTTTTTTACAAAGTTGGATTTAAAGTTAGGTTATCATCAAATTCGGGTAAGAGCTGAAGATACAGAAAAAATAGCATTTCGGACACACGAGGGACATTACGAGTTCTTGGTGATGCCTTTCAGATTGTCAAATGCGTTTTCAACATTTGAATCCTTGATGAATAACATATTTCGACCGCATCTTAGGAGGTTCACTTTGGTATTCTTTGACGACATCTTAGTGTACATCCCGGATATTCAGACTTATGTACAACATCTACAAGTGGCATTCAATATCCTGCTGGAAAACACCTTGTGTGTTAATAAGAAGAAGTGTGTTTTTGCTCAATCTCAATTAGAGTATCGGGGCATCTTGTATCAGGTGATGGTGTCAAAGCAGATCCAAAGAAGATTGAAGCAATGTCGAAATATCCCATACCAAAGGATGTTAAGAGCCTTAGACGATTCTTAGGTCTCACGAGTTATTATCGGAGGTTTGTTAGAAGGTATGGATTTATTGCTAGACCATTAACTCAACTTCTAAAGAAAGACAATTTCTATTGGAATTTTGAAGCTATAAAGGCTTTTAAAGCTTTAAAAGAAGCTATGACTATGGTACCAGTTTTGGTTGTGTATGATTTTTTAAAGCAAATTTTGGTCGAAATTGATGCGTCTGGAATTGGGATTGGTGCTGCCCTTATGTAGGAAGGGAGACCAATAGCATACATCAGCCAAGCCTTCTCTCTAATTGCACGCCAGAAATCTATTTACAAACGTGAATGGATGGCCATCGTGTTTGTTGTGAAAAAATAGAGACATTATCTCTTTGGGAAGCCATTTATAATTAGTACATATCAGAGAAGTTTGAAGTTCCTATTGGAACAAAAAACTATGGGCGAGGAGCAACAAAAATGGGTGTCTAAGTTGTTAGGATTTCAATTCGAAATACAATATAAACCTGGGCCTAGTAACAATGTGGCTGATGCTTTGTCACGAATAGATGAAGGGAAATTATTGGCTGCATTTTCAGTTAGTTAAGTCATAGGATTAGAAGATTTGGAAGAGGAGTTGCAAAAAGATGTCAAACTCAGAAAAATTCTACAAGAGGTAGCGTTACAACCATCCTCTCATCCTCTTTATACTATTAGGCAAGGAGAACTCTTATACAAAGGCAGGCTAGTCATTCCGAAAAGGTCCACCTTGATCCCTACCTTACTCCATGAATTTAATGCTTCGCCTTGGGTGGTCGCTCAGGTTTCTTTCTTTCATACAAAAGACTCATATCAATCTTTTGTTGGGAAGGGTTGAAACAAGATGCCAAGAATTTTGTGACACAATGTCATATTTGTCAACAATACAAATACTCTACTTTGTCTCCAGTAGGGCTATCGCAACCTTTACTGATTCCATAGCAAAGTTAGGCCGACATTTCTATGGATTTTGTTGGTGGATTGCCTAAATCAAAAGGATTTGATTCTGTTTTGGTGGTAGTCGATCGCCTTACCAAGTATGTGCACTTTATCCCTCTTAAACATCCTTATAATGCAAAAGATATAGATGCCGTATTTGTCAAGGAGATTGTTCAGTTGCATGGATATCCTGATTCTATTGTGTCAGATAGAGATCAAATTTTTATGAACAATTTTTGGAAGAAATTATTCAAGTTAGCAAGTACGAAATTACGAATGAGCTCAGCCTATCACCCTTAAATGGATGGCCAAACTAAAGCTGTAAACCGGTGCCTTGAGACATATTTACGTTGCTTTGTGGTGATAAACAAAAGCAGTGGGTTGCATGGCTTCATTGCGCATAATATTGGTTTAACACGATCTATCACAAGTCAACAAAAATGACTCTGTTCCAGGCCTTGTACGAAAGATCTCCACCAACTCTTCTAAGGCTTACAAATGAGCCCTCTTTTGTAGAAGATGTGAATCAATTGGTAAAGAAAAGAAATTCCATTGTTGATACGTTGAAAACTAATTTGGTTGCTGCTCAAAATAGAACGAAAAAGTGGGTTGATGCAAAGAAAAGAGAGGTTCATTTCGACATTGGAGACATGGTTTATCTACGCCTTCAACCATATAAATAACATAGCTTGGCAAGAAGGGTTAATCAGAAGCTTTCTCCTAGATTTTACGAACGCTTTCAAGTTGTTGAGAAGATCGGAGTTGTTGTGTATAGACTTCAATACCAACTGATGCTAAAATCCATCATATTTTTCACGTATCCCAACTAAAGAAAGCTATAGGAGATCAATTTAAGCATCAACCACTACCGGCTTGTCTCACTGATGATATGGAGCTACATGTTTCTGTAAAATCGGTCTTGGATACTCATATTGGAGCCAATGGTTCAAGAGATGTTCTCATCGAATGGAATGAATTACTAACTTATGAGAGCTCTTGGGAGAAATTACAGGATATCACAAATCATTTCCCTGATTTCTACCTTAAGGACAAGGTGAAACTTCTGGCCGGGGGTACTAATAAGCTCCCAATTAAGCAAGTCTATATAAGGAAGCCCAAGAAAAATGGAAACAACACTTCACTAGTGAAAAATGGAGGGACAGGTGGCAACAATTGAAAAGGCAATTAGTTATTATAGTAACAATAAAAGGCATGTAATTGTGACAGCTAAAGATTTTGTTGGTTATTGTAATTGTGTGTGTGATAGGATAGGCGCTAATCTTCTTGGCTAGTGGTTATTTTGTTTTCTCTTACGTTGATGAATACTGAAAGAGTGGATGCTCTTGTTTGTGTTCATTTTACTCTATTTTAATACATTCTATTCCCAAAATATTATGCTTTACATTCAGTTATGTAACAACACTGCTCTCAAAAGTTACAACTCTGAAATAGTGTAATTCACTTTATCCCCAGTTTTGAACCCATAAGAAGCCTGCTCAAGAATATATGTCAAAGAGAAATGTATTACCTAGAAAGGAACAAATTCTCCAATCAAACAAGAGCTAAGTGTACTAGTCTCTCTTTACTTCACGTTCTCAACAACCTTGCCATTGATACTAACGAGGCCTAACCTAATACTCGCCTATACTCGAGCTCTACTGAAGGTGGATATTCGAGAAGAAATCCACGAATCGAGCCTCAACTTTCCCGAATTACCCTCCATCATCTCCTCTAGCCTCACGCTATCGTAACTACGACCTTCGGGGCGATTTCGGTAAGCCTCCAACTCTGTCCCACAGGTGACAGTTCTAGAAAGTAATCTAGGGTTTCGAGAGAAGAAGGTGACATCAATTGAGATGTACAGCAGAGAGAGACCATCTTCTTCATGAAATGAAATTAAATTTAGCTTGGCGGTAATCATGTTTTAATTCCTATATTTATATGAATTTATAATTTTGATTCTTATATTTGCTAAGATGTATAATTTAAAGAGTTCTTAGAAGTAAGTAGTTTTTCCCTATTTTTGAAAATAACAGGGCTGGTAGTCCATATTGGGCCTGGCTCAGCCAGGCCTGGCTTGGAGTGAAGTTAATGGGCTGAGCTATAGGCCAAAATTTCTTAGCCTGATTGAGTCACTGGCTAAAAATAACTCATTTTTTAATTTTCTTTTAAAAATTAATAAATAACTAAATAAACGAGTGTTAAAAAATTAATTCTAATAAAAGCCATAAGAATTGAGATAAAATGTTTGATAGGCATGTGATAAGAGAAAAACTTCTCCATATGGGATCTTATACTTATATTTTAGTCTGCCAAAATTATTTATTAAGAGTTAAGTTATCGATAAGTTCTAATAGAATTATATCATTTCTAATCACCTTTATCCAATTCTTCTTAAGTCTTCCTCTTTTTTTCTTATAATCTCTAAGTACAATCTTTTCACATCTTCTTATTGGGGTCTCGGGATATTTCCTCTTAACATATCTGAATCACTTAATTCTTGTCCTCCTTAATTAACTATAAATGTTAGTCACTCCTAACTTATCTCTTATTACTGTATTATTGACTTTATCTCTTCTTCTGAGATTACACATCTATCGGACCATCATCATCTTTGTCACTATTGACTTAAGAATATGTACCTAGCTAACACTCTATCTTATAAAGCATGGTCAACCTAATTGCTAAATAATAGAATTTATATTTTAACTTGATTGGTATTTTCTTGTCATATAAAATTTCTGAGAGGTCTCTCAATTTAAACCACCCTGATTTGATATAAGACACTATGTCATCCTCTATCTCGCCACTGTTTTGGATGATAGATTCAAGGTACTTAACACTAGGAATGACAAATGGGCTCGAGTTTGGGCCTTGATTATGATTTTCTAGACCCGATCTGTTTGAGGCCTAACGGATTTAGCATTTTAATTTGCATTTGCTCATTTTCAATTTTATGTATTCATGTAATTAACTATAAAAATGAAATAAAACTTAACTTAAAGAGTCTTCTTATCAGATTGAACAGCTGATTAAAAAAAAAACTTTATTTAAACTGAGTTTGTGTTTGGAAATTAAAGACCAAACACTTACAAACTGAAATCTTTCTAACATTTGACGAAACCACGTTCTATGCCTATGATCCGACGAGCAGATTGGGAAGCTGGAGGTTGCTGAGTGCACTTGCTGTTACAACAGTCCTGGCATAAATTGGGCAAACCAGTGCAGTGTGCCATGCATTCAACTATGCAGTCTTGTTTCTCTTGCACTTCTTCGCTTGCATGGCATGAAGCAACCAATAGTACCATTACAACAAACACCACCCATCTCGTCGAACGCCTGACCTCCATTGTCGATAAGTTGATTTGCACTTGACGACTATTCGTGAAAGGAGACAGTGGCACACTTCCGAGACTCACTTGCACCCTTTTTATACGGTGTCATCCTTATATGTATTGATTATTCTCAGATTCCTTTTCTTAAATTGAATTGATTCATTTCCTATGCAAGGCGGAAAATCTTTGATCCTCACTTTCCATCATTTCTTTTTCTGGCAGATGCGTATCTCGATATTGAAACTCTTATGGTAGATATTTGGTAGGGTCAATGCTTAATTGTTTATCTAACATTATTCTATTTATACTTCTAAGCACAGAAATTTTGTGCTTACCTACTTGTTTAAGTTAATTTATCATAGAAGATTTCATTCCAACTTAAACGAATTTAACACATTACAACCCAAGAAAATTGTGTTTTTTTATATATATCAAATTTCAACTATTTAAATTTTATCGTCCAATTAAGATTAAAACAATATAAGAGCGTAATAATTTAGATATCTAAAAATTAGAAAAAAATGATTATAATTCATCATTAATTATACTGAAAAATATTCAATTAATAACAAAAACTCAATTAATGAAATAAATTATGATTAAATTAATTTGTATAAATTTTATAATAATCTAAAATACTTTACAAATAAAAAATCATTTCTTTTAATTTTAACAATTACTGGATTTATCACAATTCAAATGGTGATTGAAACTTCTGGGTGAGAGTATTGATAAACCCCTAATTAAGTAAGTCTATATAAGGAACTTGCAAGATCAAATTGGTTCTAAAAAATAGGGGCACTTTTTCTTATTTTCTTCTCAATCACCTTCTCTCATAACTTTATGGTATGATTGAATAGTTTAATGTCTCTATAGTTGTTTTAGCTTTAAATGTCCCATTTGCTCTTGTACAGAGGAACTAGTATGTTGAGTCTTCATTCATTAGTCCTTTTAGCAAACTTGAAGATCATTACTCACCTACGGTCCGTTGTAGGCGGTGACACAAGGAAACTATGACATTTTTCTGTTAACCTTCCTCGCTAATTCTAATTCTAACCCACCCATTGGTTGGTTTCATCGACTAATGAAGTAAAACTAGAAATTAGTGAAGCTGAATCCACAGGTACTGAACAGATCATACCTGAACCAGCATCTCAAGAAATACCAGCTACTGCAGCTGCACAGCAGAATACTACAGCCAAGCTTACCTCAAGACCTTGGTTTACTTTTGATGATCTACCTCCGAAGAAATGGCGAGATAGACTTCATGAGTTCGGTGTTTGGATTGATTTACAAATAACCAGACCTAATCATCCACTTCAGGATATTTTATCTGAATTTACTTCCAGATTCACTGGAACTTTGCGAGAATGGTGGCAAAGTGTAAGCGAATATCAACGACTTCAGTACATACAAGTTACAACAGCTAGAGCAAGTGTCATTCATAAAGAAAGGTCTTACCGTCATTCCACTCTTCATCTTCCTCAAAGTCCTAATTTCTTCTGTCGTGATATGCTAGCAATAAGTGAAGCTATAATATTGCTTAGAATTGCAAATATCACCCAAGAAAATATTGTTATCTCTAACTTCATTTAAAGCCTACAGAAGTAGCGTTACCACCTGTACTATTTCATCTCTTATACAGTAAACTTGATCTAGTCCTTCACTTCCTATTCCTTGCCTCTTACGAACTTAAAAATATCATTTTCTTTATCTTTAGTTTTCGATCTTTGATATAAAATCTTGTAGGCTTTACCTTTGACTCATAATACAACCTTCTTCACCTCTTTAATTGCTGAAATGAGCACTTAAAGCCTAATTTAGTTTTACCCAATTCTTACTTAACAAATAAAATTTGATTAAAAAAAATTAAATTTGATCTTAATAAAAAAATTTAGATTTTAGCTCCAAGTAAATTCTAAATTTTAATTCAAAATCCTAATTTTAACTAAAAATTTGAAATTTAATTATAAATGCTAAGTTGTTTGACCTGGTATAAAATCAATGAAATCGATTCAAGTTAATCGAGTTTCGGTTAGATTTGAGTATTTTTTTAAGGTTTTCTAAGTTTCAAACTCGAACGAAGTCTGGCCTAACTTAAAGCCAAAATTTTAAAGTAAAGCTTAATTTAGCTCGGACTAGGACTTGAAGCTTCGGGTCTAATCAACTTTCGGGCTAAACCTAGACTCAAACAATTTCAAGTCAGGCTCAACCTGGGTGAGGCCTAAACCGGCTCAATTCATCATCAAACTAAATTTGGTTTAATTTATTAATTTATTATTATTTAGAAACATAATTTGTAAATATAGTTAATTTATTACAATAATTATTCCTCCGTCTCTAAAATCCAAATTAGATCACCAAGCCACGAGAAAACTACATAAACAATTTGCCTAAAAATGGTGGCCTCTTCAACCTTCTGTGTGAACTCCACTTTGTTTATAAGATGATCAATATATTTAACCTTAAGTTGGGGACTCCGAATTAAATTATGATTACAAACAACGTGATAATCGAAATGGAAAAAACGTCTAACTTCCAGCAATTCCCTTTCTCATCATGGCTACAAACTCCTCGTAATCGATTCTTCCATCCTACAATATGATCGATCATCCACAGAGAACTAGTTACATGAACTAAAAGATCATGAAAGAAGAAGAATGATTAGAACAGTTTTAAGGAATTTCAATAAAAAATCTTACTTTGTCAGTGTCAACATCATCAATGACTTCATCAATTGTAGCATCATCTCCCATTCCATACTGAGACATGACTTGTTTAAGCTCATCTCTTGTAATAAACCTGATTAGATTAAACTGGTCAGTTCCTGCACATAACTGTTCGAGAAAAGATGACAATTTCGATTACATTTAAAACTGAATCAAACCCTTTTGCAACTATTAATTTTTACTAAGCATATCAGAAATACTAACCCTTTCCCTTCCCTATCAAAGAATTGGAAAGACTTGTACAAGTGTTCTTCCCTATCAAGCTTGTGATGATGCATGATGGCCGTGATAAATTCAACAAAATCAATAATACCATTCTTATCAACATCAGCCTGACAGCGCACAAACACGAATAAGATTCTTAATTCCTGCTTTTGCAGTTTTATAGATGATTTTAAAGTTGGCAAACTGATATATGAAGAGAAGAAGAAAGGAGTTCATTAGATCTTACAGCCTCCATCAGTTGTTTAATTTCTGGTTCAGAAAGCTTAGATCCTAGTCTTGCTAGTCCAGCTTTGAGCTCATCAGAACTGATCCCACCACTTCTATCCGTGTCCATGTTCTTGAACATCTGCCTTAGGCCTTTTAGTTCTTCCTCTGAAAAGTTCTCTGCTATCACCTTTGACCAAGACCGTATTCAGATAAGTATACAGCGTTGTATCCATCAAATTGAGCCATGTTAATGGCGGATCTCAGTTCTGATTAATAAAAGAAAAAGGGAATTATGGGAATAATCAAAACCTTCATTGCGAGCTTCTTCAACTTGTTCATAGCTCTGAACTGCTTCATCCTAATTAGAACAGCACTGTCTAGAGGCTTGTCAGATGCTTCTCTTGCACCCGCCAACAACCATGGATGTTCTGAGCAGAATTTGAATGAAACTGAATATTTTTCCCTCACAGGTGAACAATTTGCAGATCAAAGAACAGTTATATATACTTGAATTACCAAGTGCTTGAGAAGCAGTGATGCGTCTTTTGGGGTCCTTGGTTAACATTTTCTTCACAAGGTCCTTCGCAGCAGAAGAAATAACTGGCCATGGTGGACTTTCAAGATCAAGATCGCCATATAAAATGGCTTCAAATATGCCTGTTTGAGTCTCTGTTACGAAATCAATCCACACAGGAGTCAGAAAGAAAACAACTCTTCTATTTCAGAACAAATGAAAATAACGAGAAACAAAACATATCTTCTATTTCAAATAAATCAACATTGATAACAAAATAGTGAAAGTGTCGTTGAAACGCGAGGTTTAGACAGGTCCAATAATACACGGTTGTACCCTTAATTGATACCGAGACTGTTTTCAATATTTCACTCAAAACATAAACATATAGTACTATGTTCCGACCCGAAGAGCACAATTTAAGTCTAATTTAATTTGATTCAAACTTGATCTTAGTCTTAGGTGCTATAACTTAATGAGTTTGGATTTGAATTTTTTTTTTCAAATTCAATCAATTATAAGAAATTGAAATGTATCCGAATTGACTTAGTCCAAAATCAACGAATCAAGTTCAATTTAATTGAGATCAAACTCGAGTTCAATCTTGGATATTTAAGTTTAACAAGAATGTATTTGACAAAATATTTTTGACTAGATATTCAAGCTTAACAAAAATGATTTTAACAGTTTTTTTTTAGACTTGATAAATTATAAGAAATTAGATTAGGTAAACTGATGTCAACATGTAAACAAAAGGTTTAATTGAGATTCGGACTAACTTGGATCAAAGCTGGAAACCACTGAATCAAAAGATGGCGTATACGCTATGCTATCATCTTACCAGCCCAAAATGGAGGAACACCACTCAGAATAATGTAAGCTATAACTCCGGCACTCCATACATCTATCTCCTTCCCATATATCCCTTTTAAGATCTCTGGAGCCATGTAATATGGACTTCCTGCAAAATCTTTGTACAGTTTCCCTGGAAATTTCAGTAAAAGAATCATTTTCCCTGGAAAATTCAGTTAAAGAATCATACTTTCCAAACTTGTTAAAGATGCTATGAATCATAAACAGAGTTAAGGATTCATAAATCACCTTCTTCTATGAACACGGATAGTCCAAAATCAGTTGCTTTTAATGGAGAATCCTCATCTTTGGTAGCAAGCAAGAAATTTTCAGGCTTTAAGTCCCTGTGCAAGACCCCCGTTGAATGGCAAACATGAACTATATTCACAATCTGCCTGATAACTCTAGCAGCTTCAAGCTCTGAGAAACTCCCTTTTGCTATAATACGATCGAAAAGCTCTCCACCAGAGCACAACTCCATAACCAGATGCAAGTTTTGCCCATCTTCATAAGCACCCTTGAATTCAACAATGTTGGGTTGTCCTGATAAGTGCTGTAGTATCCGAATCTCTGTTTTAACATCTTCAATGTCTTCCTGGGTCACGAGTTTACGCTTTGATATGGACTTGCAAGCGTACTTTCTTCCTGTTGACTTAACTGTGCAAAGGTAAGTGATTCCAAACTGCCCTCTCCCCAGTTCTCGATCAAGGTCGTAAATTGAGGTTATGTTAACGTAAGGTTTTTCAAGAACAGCACCAATCTGTGAACTACCAGGAGAAGGTCGAGGACGTGGTTTTTCTTTCGAAGGTGGTGCAGGATGTGAGCTGGGAGGTGCCAGCGGTGTTAGTGGTGGTATTGGCGGTGGTTTTGTTCTTTCAGGCGGTGGTTCGGGACAGGGAGGAGAGTCTGATGAGGAGGAGCTGCGTTTGTCATTATTATCACAGGAACAAGATTTGCGGCAGTAGCGTATCAGGCGACAGCAGCATCCCATGAGACTTCCAAAAGTGCATACGAACAAATCCAAACATCTATCGAGCATTGGTTATGGAGATTTGATTTTACTTACTTCTTCTGGTTGGTTTTCACTTTCCAATTTCCATTTGCTTTACTCAATACTTGCGGATGAAGATTAGCATAACTTTCTAGTCTTATAAAAATGGATCATATCATAATCTGATAAACTTTATTCTATTCCTTTCATATTTCTTCTATTCTCTCGGCCACCCTCGCGGTCGGCAAACAGAATGGCACGGGTCGCTGAATCACCTTTCCAAGAGGATCGGTCTTGCCAAATCCCAAAACGACATTATTTTATCTTTAATACAAAATTTTAAGTCGTGCTCGACTTGGATGGCCAAAGTTATTAACTCCATTGCCAAATTTAAATTTAATTTAATTTATTAATTTCTTAAATAATTTATTTAAAATACAGACTTTATAAGTATCATTAATTTATTAAACAATTTATATAATTTATTGAAAATACGTCATTCATTAAAATAATTATTTTGCTCCAAAATTCAAATTAGATCATTCATACGAGAAGATGTTCATATGTATACTCCATTTCGTTATAAGATATGTTAGTTTATGCCCTACAATCAATCGGATAATTGTAATTTAGTGATATAATTATTTATATACATTCTTATTTTATACATATTTAAATGTATAGGACAAATTTCATGAGATAAATATATATTGTAAATGAAATTATAATAAGATTATAATTATGAGATTGGTATTGCATTTATGTAATATTCGTAAATTGTTTATAATCATTACTCTATTAAGATTGAGTATTAATAGAGCGTAAAAGACTAACATATGATATGTTTTTTCCTTATAAAGGAAGTAGTCGATCTCATATACTAAAAAATAAAGATACTTAAATAAATGTGTAAGTGGTTATTAAAGAATAAGTTTACTAAACCGATCTCATATGAGAATTCCATTTAAAACATTATTTGTATGTCTATAAAAATTTTCATTGTGATGATTGTATAATTAATTATTTGACGTCAGATCTTCAAAGTATCTTGTATAGGGATTGATATGTTTTGATACTAATAATGACTTATACCGGTAAGTAGTAGCTAAGTCGATAGTCATTACATATATCATGAACTGTATGAATGTAAATGAATAATCAATATATGATTCATCACCTTAAAGTAATTAAGAAGACTATTTTATTATTCTTGATTAGTTTTGATTATTTGGAAAATTCTTAGCCAAGTAAAATGATACTTTATAAAATAGTTTACAAATGTCATTAATATAATTAATTACTAATGATAAGAACTAACATTATTGGATCCAAATAAAAGAGATATTAATTTCATGCTCTAAGTCTACTCGAAACATTGTGTGATGAATGTATTGAATTATACAGAAACATCATGTAAGAAAAATTTAGTCAAAACTACTTTAATATTCCTAAATATTTAAGTGTTCATGATACATTACTAGACGTTAATCTTAATTTATGGATATAAATTGATTAATTTATCTAAGCCTAAATGTGATTTAAGTTTATAATCTATATTTATTACCAACATATTTAAAAACTTAATGTGTCACACAAAAAGAATGAATTTAAGAGAAAATGTATTTTTAATAAATAAGATATTAGGGTATAATTAGCATTTCATTAGAATTAATTGTAATTATAATTTTAATTGAAATTAAAATTTTATTTCAATTAAATTACTAAAATGTCTAAAATTTATTATAAATAAGTTTAAGTTTTAAGGGAGCTAGTATTTTTTGCCGAATTCTCTCTATAATAATTGTAGAGTTCTTTTAACATGTTATGTGGATACTATTAGAGGCCGCATACTTGTATAACTATAGTAGTTGCTAGAAAGAGTTGGAGAGAAACGACAAGAAAATAATTAAGTTTCAAGGTAAGATTCAAATTATAATTAATATTTTATTATATTTTATATGTTAATTATGTTATGTGATTTTACACAAGTATTTTTTGGATTTAGTCAGGCTGGAATTTCTGAACTCAAAATCTTATTTTCTTATTTAAATATGAATTTAACCCAAAACTTTGAGTAAATCAAACTTAGATTTAGAACTGAATCGAGCCATTTTCCCAATCCTAATTTCTGCCAATATACTTGGAGAAGCATAGCATAAATACAAACCCTGTCCTATACAGCACGGACACGGTAAAATGGAGCCGTGTCCACGTGTCAGACACGTGTCTGACACGGACACCCACCTGACACGCCGTGGACACGTGTCCGTATGTATCGGAATTAAAAATAATTTTTGTCTGCTCGGACACGTGTCCGTACATGTCAGAATTAAAAAATAATTTTTGTCAGCTCAAACATAGCTCGGACACGTTTGGAGACGGTCCGGACACGTCTGGAGACGACTTGAACACGGCTAGAGATGTGGTTGATCAAACAACAGCAAAAGTTGGAGCCAATTATAAAAACACATTTAATTGCTGGATTTGGTGGAACTCGTTTTGAGTCTTTACTCAACTATTCATGAATACAATACCTATATGGTTGTAAGAAAAAAATGTTATAAATTATTCATCTTAATTCTAAATTATACATATATATATATATATATATATGTCGTGTCTGTGTATTTTAGAAGTTGGTATGTTCCTGTGTCTCTGTCCGTGTTGTGTCGTGTGTTGTATCCGTGTCCATATCCATGCTTCTTAGACCCTGTCCCTTCCTTTGTCAAAGAATTGGAAAGACTTGTTCTTCCCTCTCAAGCTTGTGACGTTGCATGATGGTCGTGATAAATTCAACAAAATCAATAAGGCCATTCTTATCAACATTAGCCTGACAACACACAAACACGAACCAGATCTTTAATTCTTAGCAAAACCAGCAATCCCGAACAGACCGACCTGATTTAGTCAAAACATTGTTATTTTGATCAGTAAATTCTTTAATTTATTGAATAAAATGACTTTGTTTTGATTGGCCTGACCGGAATTAAGACTAACCGAACCCGAACTGATATAAGAAGAGCAGAAAAATAGAGTTCAATAGATATTACAGCCTCCATCAGTTGTTCAATTTCTGCTTCAGTAAGCTTAGATCCTAGTCTTGCTAGTCGAGCTTTGAGTTCATCAAAACTGATTCTACCAGTCCCATCGATGTCCATGTTCATGAACATATGGTTTAGGTCTTTGATTTATTCCACTAACATGTTCTTTGCTGTCACGTTCGGCCAAGAGCATATTCAGATTCAGTATACAGTAAAGGTGTAAAGCCCATTCATTATTATAACTTACCCACAACCCAGCCCAATCCACAACCGTTAAACATGTATAAAAGAACCATAATCTGGAAAATAAAAGATAACATACGAAAATCACATCTTTTCTTCATTTTTCTCTCAAATTTTCCAGCTGGTAAGTATCTAGATCACCACTCTTTTTCTTGCATGTAAAACTTCTTTCATAAGTTTCCCTGGTTGTGTTTGTTTTGCAGAAAAATTTAAGGGAGTTGTAGAGGTTGACAATCTCAAAATGCGTTACACTTAGGTAAATTTCAGCAGCCAAATTATGTCATTTTTTGTTATTTTAATCATCCTACATTAGTTTGTAGTTAGATTACATGTTGTGGTTATTTGGGATAATTTTTGAAAATTGCATGAAGGGAGAAAAATGGAGAAAATGGGGCTGGAAAGTGATAAAAGAAGAAAAGAGAGAAGAAGAGGGAAAGGTGGAGATAATGACATTGTTTTGCAAATTTAAGCTGCATGTAGGGGCAGAATAGGAAGTGCAGAAAGTTAAGGATAAATCTAGAATTTTGTTGTAAGAAGAGCATTTTTGGTATTAATTGAAATGGAGGAGGGTAAAATGGACTTTTAATTAGTTAAGTGTATTTTAGTAATTATAGGGGTTGGATTAGTAAGTATATTATTTATTTATAATTAAGAATAAATTGGAAGAGAGAATAATGTTGGATTATTAGGTGTAATTATGTGAGAAATTTTAGTAAATTAGTCTAATAAAATTTTGTAAATTCTAGGTTTGAAAGTCCGATTAAGGAAAAATTGGGATTATCAGTTAGTTGAGTTCAAAATTGTTAAGGATAACCTTGGACTTTACTCATAAAATAAAGTTCCTTATGATTATTAATAAGTTACATTTTAAATTTGGTCGTCAATGTAATTAATGATTGATAATTTACATGAATTATGTTTATTTTATTTCATTAATAATTAATCAAAGTACAAAGTGTTTCAGGATTGTATTTTGTTATGTATATTATGAGATGTATTGCATGTTAACTCGACGAAAATGTGTAAAATAAAGACCGATTGGTAATATGTTGAGAATAATTGGTCAAAATCTAGAATCGGTGGCTTGCTTAGGATAGGCTACATTTGATGGTCTTAGATGGATAGATTGAGTCGATATGAGTAAGTGGTGGCTAGGTATCTATTTGTGGAGCAGATACCGAGGCATCCTGAGTCTCGGAGATGTCCTATGCCGATGACTAGCTACTAGAGTGGCATCGGAATGTTTTGAGTTCCAGGGATATCTTCTGTCGATGGCTAGGAACTGAAGTAGTACAGAGGTGAAGATTGAAAAATCGAGATACCTTGTGCTGATATTTATACATTTAATTACGTTTCTACTAATGAGAGATTATGATGAGATAAGCTAGCAGACCATTGGAGGTACACTTATTAGGTTAAGCTGGGCCCAAGCAAAAAAAATCAGTTAAATATTGGAATAAAGCATAAATGACAGTTATAATTAATATTTGTGTTAATCATAATTTAGCAAAATTTTTAAGATGTTTGTTAACTATTTGAATCAGACTGAGTGTTGTTATGCATATACATATTATATGTATGATTTAATCGGTTGACTAAGTTTTATAATTATTTATGGAGTTACTTGATTTTAAAGAGATGATCAGTTATCCTTACTGATTACGCAGCTCACTCCTTGCTATTATAATTTTTTAGGAGATCGAGTGATTACTGATAAGTATAAGACGAATTGAGTGAAATTTGGGTAAGGTCAACAGATTACTTATGTAAAACTTTTGGAATGTATATATTTTTGAAATGTGGCAACTCCGATAGTTGTTTTATATAGAATACTTTTATATCTAACAAACAATCATCTCTTTTGGAAATAACAAGGAATTTGATAATTAATAATATATTTTGGAACTATTTGGTTAATTATGGTTTAAAAATTTTGGGAGCGTCATAAAAGGATCAATTAAATGGAGTCTCGTTAACGGCGGACCTCAGATTTATTAAGTAAAAGAAAAAGGGAATTATGGGATAAACCTTCATTGCGAGCTCCTTCAACTTGTTCATAGCTCTGAATTACATCATCCTCATTAGAACAGTGCTGTCTAGAGGCTTGTGAGATGCATCTCTTGCACCCGCCAATAGCCGTGGATGTTTTGAACAGAATTTGAATGAAACTGAATATTTTTCTCTCACAGATGAACAATGTGCAGATCAAAGAACAGTTACATACACTTTACCAAGTGCTTAAGAAGCAATGATGCGTCTTTTGGGGTCTTAGATTTAACATTTTCTTCATAAAGGTCCTTTGTAGAAGAAGAAATATGTGATCATGGTGGACTTTCTAGATCAAGATCATCGCCTAAAATGGCTTTAAATATGCTTGTTTGAGTCTCTCTCTTACGAAATAAATCTACACAGGAGTCAGAGAAAACGTCTCTTCCATTTCAGAACAAAAGAAAAAGAGAACATGTCATACTATGACCATATGTATGCATGGTAAAAGAGTAAAGGTAAAACTATGGATGTCAATGGAATGACTCATGAATTTGCTCCAGGCTGAGGCCTGGATCAATCTAAGTTCAATTATTCTAAACAAAACGACATTTTTAAAAAAATTGGCGAAACTAGTCTATAGACCGTTTTATTGTCATCCTTGGGCCAAACTCAAGCTGAATTTGGATATTCAACTAGACTCAAGTTTTATATATATAAATTTTTGGAACTTAACTAATTATAAACACGCAAGACTCAATTTAAAATTTAGACTAGAGTTTTTAAATATGCCACACATCAATAATTCAAACATCTTCTATTTCAACAAAAACATAAACATGTAGTACTATGACCCAATCCAAAGAGCATGATTTAAGTCTAATTTAATTTGGTTCATACTTGATCTTAGTCTTAGGTACTTAATGAGATTGGATCAAAAACTGGAAATTGCTGAATCAAAAGATGGAGTATCCTATCATCGTACCAGCCCAAAATGGAGGCAACCCACTCAGAATAATCAAAAGCTTGAAGGGGTGAAGGGTGAGCTAAAGGAAGAGTTCAGTAGGTGGTTTGATCAGCTAATGTAAGCTATTACAACTCTTTAGGTTCGATCAGATCTGACACCCCAAAATCAGGCAAAGACACTCGAAGGTGAGTCATCGGGGACTGGAATGTTGAGAGGTCGAAGAGATGAGACCAAGGAGGATGCATTTGCATGGAAAGGAGTGGGCCATGATAAAGTAGAAGGAAATGGGCCGAGTTAGATCTAAACGTTTGATCGAGATTGGTTAGGCGCCAATCGCGGGACGGGAATGACCCAATTTCTAACATTAAAAATGGGGAACGATCTAGAGAAATTGGGGATCTAGAAGGGGAACGAATCAGAATGGGAGGAAGGTGAGAGGAAGAATATAGGCGAAGGTATGGGCGAGGTGACGAAGAGGAACGAATCGAGCCGAAAGATAGAGGATGGTACAGGGGAGAGGAAATGAATCACCTGAGGAGCGTTGGAGAAGGGGATACCCAGACGACAAACCTCAACCACCAAATTGAAGGCGCGATTGCAAGCCTCGCAGGATTGAGATGCCGATTTTCAAGGGACGAGACCCAGATACTTGGATTAACCGTGTGGAGCGATTTTTTTCTGCTGGGAGGTACACAGAAGAGGAGAAAGTGGAGTTGGTTGCGCTGAGCTTTGACGAGGAAGCATTGTTGTGGTACAAAACCATTGAGGATATGGGCCCAGTGCCGAATTGGAGAGAGCTGAAGAGTATGATACTTAGGCACTTTTGTCCACTCCACGAAGGCAGTGTATGTCAGAGGTTCTTATCTATCAAACAAGAGGGAACAATTCTCGAGTATAGGTAACAATTTTGGACCCTGGCTGCCTCCTGCAGAGATCTGACACCGGAGGTAATGAAATGTACTTTTATTAAGGGGTTATAGCCCTAAATTCGGTATGAGTTAAATTTGCTCAAACCCAAAAGGTTGACTGAAATAATTGAAACTGCTATGGAGATAAAGGAGAAGAATAGGGAGTTGAGGAATTTTAAGTTTAGTAGACAGGTTAGCACGGGCAAGATAAGTGAGACAAAAGGGAGTTTCATGGGAAAAGAAAATTTCAGAGAGGAAGACAGAAGTGAGAAGAGTGGTAGGGATACTAGGTTTAAGAGGTTATCAGCTTCTGAATGGCAAGACAAAAGCGATAGGGGATTATGGTTTAAGTTTGATGAAAAGTTTGTTCCGGGGTATCGGTGCAAGAATAAACAGCTACAGGTCCTCTTAGTGCTAGATGAGGAGGTGGAGTTTGAGAGTAAGGAAGAGGGGAAAAGATTGCTGAAATGGCTTTTAGTTTTGTAGTAGGGTTAACTATGCCAAAAACTATAAAGATGAGGGGGAAGATAGGGGAATTAGAGGTGGTTTGTTTAGTAGACTCGGGAGCCTCACATAACTTCATTTCCGTGAGGTTATTAGAACAATTGGGATTAAAATTAGAGGAAACCAGGGGGTATGGGATAGTCATGGGAAATGGTGTAACTGTGAAGGGCAGGGGCGTTTGTAGGGGAGTTCCACTAGAGGTACAACAATACACCATAACAGAAGAATATTTGCCTATGACCCTTAATGGATGTGACTTGATACTAGGGATCAAATGGTTACAAACTTTGGGAGAGGTAGTCACTGATTGGGCACAACTTACCATGAAATTTCGAGAAAACAGAGAATGGGTTTTATTGAGGGGGGATCCAAGCTTTACCAGGGGATTAATAGGCTTAAAAGCCTTAATGAAGCAAACTAAAGAAGAAGATAATTTGTTCATGATGCGTATTTGTGTTTTGGAGCAGAATGAAGGCAAGGAGTTAGGTTTATTACCTGATAGGGTGCATTCTTTGTTGGGTAGTTACGAAGAAGTCTTTAACATGCCAAAGGGGCTGCCACCCTCTAGAGATATAAATCGTGCTATACATTTGAAAGAAGGGGTAGGACCCATAAGTGTCAGACCTTATAGGTATCCTCAATGTCAAAAAGCAGAAATTGAGAGACTAGTGGCGGAGATGCTGGCAGCAGGAGTAATTCAGCCTAGCTTCAGCCCTTACTTAAGTCCTGTCTTGTTAGTGCGGAAAAAAGATAACAGTTGGAGGTTTTGTGTAGATTATAGGGCTTTAAATGGGGCTACAGTGTTAGATAAATTCCCTATACCGATGATAGATGAACTATTAGATGAATTATATAGATCTAAGGTGTTTTCTAAGTTGGATTTAAAGTCTGGATACCACCAAATCAGAATGAACCCAAAAGATGTGGAAAAAACAGCTTTTAGAACACACCATGGACAATATGAGTTCCTAGTGATATCATTTGGGCTCATTAATGCTCCTGCCACCTTCCAAGCTTTGATGAATAAGGTGTTTAGTAAGGTTTTAAACAAGTTTGTGCTAGTATTTTTTGACGACATATTGATTTACAGTAAGACCTTAGAAACTCATGTAGATCATTTGAGAGAAGTGTTGGAGATATTGAGAGAGAATCAATTATATGCAAATATGAAGAAGTGTGTGTTTGCTAAGTTGGAGCTTGAATACTTAGGACATGTTATTTCAGGGAAGAGGGTCTCAGTAGATCTGAACAAAATTCAAGCTATGTGGGATTGGCCAAGACCTAAAAAATGTTCAGGAGTTAAGAGGATATTTGGGATTGACAGGGTATTACAGGAGGTTCGTGAGAGACTATGGGAAGATTGCTGCTCCGTTGACACAATTATTGAAGAAGGACAGGTTCAAATGGTCGGAGGAGGCTGAAATTACATTTAAGCAGCTAAAGACTGCTATGTGTTTATTATCAGTTTTAGCTCTACCTAATTTTCAGCAACCATTCATTTTGGAGATTGATGCCTTTGGTATCGGTTTAGGAGCAGTGTTAATGCAAAACGGTAGGCCTATCACCTATTGCAGCTAGTCCCTGTTACCTAAAACCCGTGGAAAATCAGTCTATGAGAGGGAACTCATGGCAGTAGTCCTCTCAGTAAGAAGTGGAGACCCTACTTACCGGGACAACAGTTCATCATCAGAACTGACCAGCAGAGCCTCAAATATTTACTAGAGCAGAGATTGATTGCGGTGGACCAACAGAAGTGGATTACCAAGCTGTTGGGATATGATTTCAGGGTTGAATACAAACTTGGAAAGAGTAACAAGGTTGCTGATGCCTTATCAAGGAGGGGGGATTTAGTAGACTGTCAACCCATAGGAATTTCTCAAGGGGTTAACATAACTGACATCTTGCAGGAGGTAGAAGAGGACTGTCAGTTGAAGGATTTGAAGGCTAAAATCTCCAAAGATGCTACCAGTAAGCTACCCTTCGCCTTTGTGCACGGTAGATTGATGTATGATGGAAGGTTAGTGTTTAGTAGAAATTCTAAATATATTTCACTTCTTTTAAAGGAAGCACATGAGTCTCATTTAGCAAGTCATGGAGGAACCTTGAAAACTTACAAGAATTTGACAAAAGAAATTTATTGGGAAGGGATGTAAAAACAGGTAGCTATGTATGTGGCTGAGTGTGCCACTTGCCAACAGCAGAAATATGTAGCTTTAACCCATGCGGGACTACTGCAACCATTACCGGTTCCTAATCAAATTTGGGAGGATTTATCCCTTGATTTCGTAGAAGGTTTACCGAAATCTGGAAGTTATGACACCATCCTAGTGGTAGTGGACAGGTTGAGCAAATTTGCTCACCTTGTTCCTTTAAAACATCCTTACACGGCAGGATCTGTGGCTACACTCTTCACCAAGAGATTGTCCGACTCCATGATCTTCCAAGATCTCTGGTATCAGATAAGGATAAGATCTTCTTGAGTAAATTTTGGGAGGAGTTGTTTAGGCTGGCAGGAACTCAATTAAACCGAAGTTCAACCTACCACCCTCAGTCAGATGGTCAAACTGAGGTCACTAACAGGACGATAGAGGCCTATCTTTGTTGTTCCACTAGAGATAAGCCTCTTTAATGGTATAAATGGTTACATTGGGCAGAATACTGCTTTAATACACCTTTCCACTCCTCCCTAGGGACTTCACCATTCAAGGTAGTTTATGGGAGAGAACCACCACCAATTTTAAGATATGGAATGCAGAAAACTGTGGTGGGTAATGTGGAACAGATATTGGCCCTGTTTGGTTAACAACTTTTCAACTGTTTTTTGGCTGTTTTACTCATATCAATCAGTTCTTTATTTGTTTGGTTAGCAGCTGGTTGGGTTGGCTTATTCAACCCAACTAGCTAACTTTTAACAAGCTTCTTCACCCCAGCGTTTTATGGTAGCTGATTGATTTATGGCAGTAATACCCTTGTTACTCTTTGCTCTTTACTCTCGGTCTTCTCCATTTTCTTCTTTTTCTTCTTCCGCGATGTAGCTTTCAGTTCAGATGCATCCGTTATCCAATTGTCGTTATTGTCCTGATGATTTGACATGGAGTTGAATTGTCTTCTAATGATTATTCCCGTATGGAAATAGTTGGTGTTCTAATCTCCGTATGTTAGCCATTGACATCTTACTTTTTGAAACCATAATACTTCTTCTTGAAACAAAATTTATTTTTATCTTTTTCTAATATTATTTAATAATTTAATAAT
>JANZXP010000006.1:902075-913038 GCA_027576715.1 Erythroxylum flavicans
TTTTCTTAATAAATACATCTGCAGTATCAAAAGTTGCTTCCAATTTTCTTCTTGCTTTGATCAAAACTCCAACAAAATTGGTATCAGAGCCTGGTTCTTTCAGAACTGGGAATTTCTTTCAAAAGTCTCCCTTTCACGCAAGCATGGCTGTCAACTCTGGTGTCACTGTCTCTCAACCACAAATTCCAGTGTTCAAAGGAGACTCCTACGAATTTTGGAGTATTAAAATGATGACGTTGTTTCGATCCCAAGATCTTTGGGATTATGTGGAAAAAGGTTTTGAAGAAAATAAAGAAGATGAGACTCGCAGTAAAGAACATGTAAAACGAGATGCCAAGGCTCTCTTCTTCATTCAACAAGCAGTAGACGAGTCGATATTTTCAAGGATAGCCGCAGCTACCACAGCTAAGCAAGCATGGACTATACTCAAAACAGAGTATCAAGGTTCCTATAAGGTAATTACTGTCAAATTGCAATCATTAAGACGTGATTTTGAAACTTCTTCTATGAAAAATAATGAATCTGTGCAAGAGTTTTTGGCAAGAGTCTCATCAATTGTGGGACAAATGAGATCTTACGGAGATCAGATAACTGATGAAACGGTAGTCGCCAAAGTCCTAAGGAGCTTGTCATGCAAATTCGATCACGTAGTGGCAGCAATCGAAGAATCCAAGGACTTATCCACTTTCTCTTTTGATGAGCTGATGGGATCACTTCAAGCTCACGAGACACGAATCAACCGATCAATAGTGAAAGATGAAGAGAATGCATTTCAAACCAAAGGGGACGTTGAGTCTTCGAACCAGAATAGAAGAGGAAGGGGTCGAGGAGGCTACCGAGGAAGAGGTCGCGGCAGAAATAGTACACTCAAATGTTCTTACTGCAACAAAATTGGGCACTCCGAAAAGTTCTGTTGGAGCAAACCAGAAGAAGCAAGTTTTGCTGAAGAAGAAGAAGATTTTTTATTTATGACGGTAAGCACAGTAAGAGAAGAGAAAAATGAAATCTGGTACATAGACAGTGGGTGTTCTCATCACATGACCGGAGATCGATCAAAATTTAAAGAACTCGATGAGACTGTCAAGTCGCAGGTGCGACTTGGAGATGACAAACAGCTACAAATTGAAGGCAAAGGAACAGCGGAGATTTCTGTAGGTAATCAGAAAAAACTTATTAAAGATGTGCATTTTGCTCCTTGTCTAGCACACAATTTGTTGAGTGTCGGTCAATTGATTGAATCAGGTTACGTAGTATTATTTGATGATCTTAAATGTATGGTGAAACATAAATCTACTGATAAAGTACTTGCTTGCGCTTCTATGTCATCAAATCGGATGTTTGCTCTTGATTTCACTAAGAAAACAGAAGCAGTTATGGTGAGCAGAGCTATTGCAGAAAATGAGCTGTGGCATCAACGATATGGGCACCTAAATATCAAAGGGCTTCAACTGTTGAAAAACAAGCAAATGGTGAGTGATCTTCCTGACATTACGTCATTGGAGAGAGTCTGTGAGGGATGCATGGCTGGAAAGCAAACGAGACAATCGTTTCCGATAGGTAAGTCAAAAAGAGCGGAAGATGTTCTTGAACTCATCCATGCTGATCTGTGTGGTCCAATGAGAACAGAATCATTAGCTGGGAATAAATATTTTCTTCTATTTACTGACGATGTTAGCAGGATAAGTTGGGTATATTTCTTGAAGCATAAATCAGAAACCTTAGAGCATTTCAAGAAGTTCAAGGCCCTTGTGGAAAAACAAAGTGGAAAAGTTCTGAAAATACTCCGTACTGACAGAGGAGGTGAGTTCAACTCAAAAGAGTTTGAAGCTTTCTGTGATGAACAAGGAATAAAAAGACAACTTACAGCTCCTTATACTCCCGAGCAGAATGGTGTGGCCGAACGGAAGAATCGGACCATCGTCGAAATGGCTCGATCTATGTTAAAACAAAAGGGAATGCCTGATTGTTTTTGGGCTGAAGGAGTTGCTACTGCAGTTCATATCTTAAATATTTCACCAACTAAGGCAGTATGGGATCAGACTCCTTACGAAGCATGGAGCGGAAGCAAGCCCTCGGTAAGTCATCTACGAATTTTTGGGTGCATTTGCCACGTTTTACTTACTTTAGATCGACACAAATTAGACAGGAAGTCACAGAAGCATGTTTTTATTGGTTATTGCTCTAAATCTAAAGCTTATCGGCTTTATGAACCCATAAGTGGGAAAATTATTATTAGTCGAAATGTTGTATTTGATGAGCAAGCTAGCTGGAATTGGAATACCAAAGACAACAATCAAAGTCCTCAAGTCGTAATTGAAGAGGAACAAAGTTTGCTTGAGCAAGTCAAGCCCCAAGAAGATGATATGGAAGGATCACAGATTTCAACTTCAGAAAAATCACGATCAACTTCATCTGAAGAGTCTTCTCCAAAACAATCAGATCAACTCCGCAGAAGCGATCGTGGTCGAGTCCCTCGACGTCGGTTTGAGATTGAGGGGGAGAATGCTCCATCGTTGGTCCTTTATGTTGGGGATCCAATCACTGTAGAAGAAGCCATGGAAAGAGAAGAATGGAGAATTGCAATGAGAGAAGAACTGTCGGCAATCCAAAGAAATCAAACATGGGAGTTGGTTGATCTTCCTGAAGGTAAAAATTTAATCAGTTTGAAGTGGATTTTCAAAACGAAATATTTGGCGGATGGAAGTATTCAAAAGCATAAAGCAAGACTAGTGGTCAGAGGATTCACGCAGCAACAAGGAATCGATTACGAAGAAACGTTCTCTCCAGTAGCAAGATTTGAGACAGTCAGAATAATTCTTGCAGTTGCAGCTCAAAAACAATGGAAAGTACATCAGTTCGACGTTAAGTCTGCCTTCTTGAATGGTGAACTAAAGGAGGAGGTATATGTGAGCCAACCACCAGGTTTTGAAAGTAACACTGATCAGAACAAAGTACTTCGCTTGCGGAAAGCTCTCTATGGGCTTAAACAAGCACCACGTGCTTGGTATAGCAAGATCGACGAGTTCTTTCACAAGAACGGTTTTGAGAGGAGCTTTCATGAACCAACTCTTTATGTGAAAAGGCAAGGTACTGATAATTTGCTCATAGTAAGTCTTTATGTGGATGATATGATCTATATCGGCTCGTCCTTACAGCTTATATATGATTTTCAAGCTTCAATGAAAAAGATGTTTGACATGACAGATTTGGGACAGTTGCAGTATTTTCTAGGGCTGGAAATTATTCAAACTCAGGAAGGAATTTTTATGTCACAGAAAAAATATGTGGAGGATACGTTGAAAAAGTTTAATATGCAGGGGTGCAAGATGGCTTCAACACCAATGAATATCAGTGAGAAACTGAAATCAAATGATGAAACTGGAGTGGCAGATGCAAGAATTTATAGAAGTCTGGTTGGAAGGTTAATATATCTTACTCATTCACGTCCAGATATTACTTATACTGTTGGTGTTCTATCTCGATTCATGCATAGCCCAACAAGGCACCATTTCGGAGCTGCGAAGAGAGTTCTACGTTATTTAGCAGGTACGAAAGGTTATGGAATTTGGTTTTCCAAAACTGAAGATTTCAGGCTCAAGGGATTTACAGACAGCGATTGGGCCGGCTCTATGGAAGACAGGAGAAGCACTTCCGGCAGTTGCTTTGTTATGGGTACAGCTGCCATTTCTTGGAGTTCGAAGAAACAAGCCACAGTAGCCTTATCCTCGACAGAAGCTGAATACGTAGCAGCTGCTGCAGCCGGCTGTCAAGCGGTGTGGCTAAGACGAATTCTCAGTGATTTGGGGCATGAACAAACTGAAGCCACCAGCATAAAATGTGACAACAAATCAGCGGTTATGTTGGCAAAGAACCCAGTACACCACAGCCGAACCAAGCACATCGAAATCAAGCACCACTTCATAAGGGAGCTTATTGCAAAAGAAGAGGTTCAATTGGAAGAGTGTCGAAGTGATGAGCAAATTGCAGACTTATTGACAAAAAGTCTGCCTCAAGTAAAACATGAGGAATTTAGCGTCAAACTGGGACTTTCAACGCTCGAATGAAGGGGGAGTGTTGAGTTTTTTTAATTCTCACGTGTCTGATACAATTAATGTTGAATAAGTCTTCCTGTGATATTTTCACAGCAGAGAAATTAGTCCAGTAGTTGAGATTTTTTAGGCTGAATATTTTTCTTCTTTACGTGAACGTTTGTTTTGTATTGCCTATTTAAAGGCACTGAAGTTTTCTTAATAAATACATCTGCAGTATCAAAAGTTGCTTCCAATTTTCTTCTTGCTTTGATCAAAACTCCAACAAAAACCATGTGGAATCTATATAATTGTTTTCTTGATAAGACTATCAAACAAAATGGTCCAATTTCTAGAAGTCTACAACTTCCCAGGTGATTTGAAGTTGAAAATGCAGACTAAAAGTTTAGACATGGATGGTCAGCTCAGATTCCACAATCGACAAGTTCAATTACCAATTGAGAAAATGACCGCATATTAACAAAAAAGTAAACGCATGTTTATCATGTAGCCATAAGACACCTCAAACTAAAAACAGAAACTTTGTTGCAAATACGCAGAACTAAACAGAACTTTTGATCTACTAAGAGTATTTCTAATTGCGTCTATCTGCTAAATTTGCGATGGACCTATGGGTCCACACAAGAAGGAAAGTTAGACCACACACAAGCCCAAGTGAGATTCTATCCTAAAATTAATTGGCAATAGGTGGAGTAGCCCACTAGGCTTATATGTTAGTCTTCTTTCTCCTCTTTCTCTGATGTGGGACACTCACATGTGGATATTCTCAATACTCCCCCTCACATGAAAGTCTCTTTTTACTTGGGCAATCTGGAGAGGTACGTAGACAATCCTCATCAGGGCTGACCTTCTGATTGAGGTCAAATAGGCCTCCTCCTAAGGCAAACAATACTGCTGGGTTACTTGATCCGTGCAAACTTCAATTCCTTCTCCAGTTGCTTAAATAACAGACCCCCTTCTGGGGCAAATAGTAGTTCAAGATCTTTTTTGGCTCTAATACTATGTTAAATTTGCAATGGGCCTACAGGCCCACACAAGAAGGAAAGTTAACCACACGCAAGTGCAAGTGAGGTTTCATCCTAAAACCAATTGGCGATAAGAGAAGTAGCCCACCAGGCTTATATGTTAGTCTTCTTTCTTCTCTTTCTCCGATGTGGGACACTCACATGTGGGTATTCTCAACACTATCATATTGAATTCATGATTTTGTTAGCCTGGCTACTTGAGCAAGAGAGGATATAACATACGTCAAGGAGATTTTCAGACTTTTCAAGTCTCTTCACAAGACCAGCCTGCCTACAAATTTGAGCAGCTATCTCGTTGTGAGGAAGACCAGCAGCAGAAAACAGTGGAATTTTCTGACCACGAGCAATGGAGTTCATAACATCAATTGTAGAAATCCCTGTTTGAATCATTTCTTCAGGATAGGTTCTTTCACTGGGGTTTATGGAGCTTCCTAGAAGAGACAACAAGCAAACAAATGATATTAGGCCAGCAACATAAAAACCTCAAACGGACGTCAATTCTAAGAATTCCAAAGCATACACTGAACAGCTCACCAGAAATATCCAGATATGCCTCTGGTAATATTGGAGGACCATTATCAATGGGTTTTCCAGAACCATTAAATATGCGTCCAAGCATGTCCATCGACACAGGTGTTTTCAAAACCTGCATAGCAAACATTTAGATATAAAGGAGCAGAACAATGGGAAAACTTGTAGAAATATAAGAAAACAATTCCTTGTGTTCTTTATTAATCCATCCAAATGTGAGAGAAGCTCAGTGCTTCGTCCGCAAAAATCGAGGTCCAACATAGAGCAGCTACCAACTTCAAGGAGTTAAAGTAGAAAAAGATGAGAACCTCTCCCGTGAATTGCACAGTTGTGAACTTGTTGTCAATACCAGATGTTCCTTCAAAAACCTGCAATCAGAGTAAACAAGTGACAGTTTCAACTTAGAGGAATTCACCTGAAACCAAAATTGAGTGCAAAAATGAGTGCTAAGAGAAATTGAACTCTACCCTTTGTGATTTGAAACATGAAAAAAGGAACAAACAGACATGGAAAACATAACAGAATTCGAAACTACAATATCAGACAAAGACAACATATACTAAACCTGAACTACAGCTTTCTCCCCATCGACTTCTAACACTTGGCCTCGTCGAATCGTCCCATCTCCCAACCTAATATTCACAATCTCTTGATACTTTGGACCCTGAAAACCATTTCAACATGTTCCAGGTACACAATCTAAGTAAATGAGACTCACTCGAGCAAAACGAAGAAATATAAAACACCAACCTTGACTTTATCCAGAATAACCAGTGGCCCTGCGACACCAGAGACGGTTCTATACTCTGCAAATCAAGATACCCTTTTGTCAGAAATCACAAAAACACAAACCCAATCCAAGATTTCCAACTACTGTACTCTAGCTTCTAATAACAAGACATACTTCAAACAAAAAAGAAAAGCACAAAGAGTCTATCTTTCAAGCTTTTTCCGATAAATTTGGGATAGAAAAGCAGAGAATCTAACAAAAGTGCACCGATACAGTGTCGTACACAAGAAGATCCGATTCAGCAAGTCAATAACTTACCCATCCCAATCTCAAGAGTTCCTTCCTCCATCTCAAAGCTCTTCTGCGCCATTCCCATAGCGAAAAAGCTTCAATCTGCAGATTGGAAAATTCAATCACAGTAACTAGATAATAAGCACAAAACGATCACGCAATAGTAACTGATCATAACGAGTAACAGAGTCTTCACCAATCACCCCTTGATCCTCAGAGACTCGGATTTGCAGAGAGCTGTTTTAGCTTCAGTTTGTTTTTCAATATACTGATTTTATGTAAATAAATAATTAAAGAATGGGTAAAAGATAGGACTTTAATTTAATAAAATTCATAGATTTTATTATTATTTTAAATTAATATTTTTAAAAATATTTATTTTTAATTTTAAATTTAATTATTAAAATTTGTAACTATTTTTTAAAAATTCAATAAAAATCAAATTATTTAATATACATGTTATAATAACCAATTATTGATTTATAAAATTTTAACAAGTTAATTATAAAACACTAAATTAAATTTTATAAAATTTAAATATTATTTTTATTTTTATTTTAAAATATACATTATCGGAAACTACCGAGAAACTTGCAAGCTTTTGAGATGATGACACTTTTCAGCGCAAGTAGGAGAGCACGTGTTTCATGTCGACTGTTCTACATGTTTTTTATGGTACATCACGTGGCTGTTATTTCTTCTTTATTGGCCTTTATAATGAGCGAAAAGACGCACATAGTAAGTGTGTAATTATACACGTCCATCCAAAATTATTGAACGATCAGCCAATTAGAGAGTTACAGGTGGCGTTAAATGCATCACAAGTCCCGTGAGAATTTAACGTGAAGTATACACTAGATTTGATGTGGATACTCTTAAGAGAGGAAAAATAATAATATACATATATCTAGATTGTTGAGGACATCGTAATAATTTATATACGTCATGTTTGTTAATAAGCGGATTTTATTTAGTGTTAGGTAATTTTATCAACAATTAGTTTAAAGTAAATTATATTAGCTAATTTGATAAGGAAATAGTATCAGTTTTTTATTTAAAAATGTTTAATAAAATTAGTTATTTAATATAGTTGTTTATGTGTAAAATGCAAAGTTGCAAATATTATATCGAACTTGGTACCGGATTGAGTTCTGACGCAGTATTGTACCGATACTGATTAATATCGAGTACCGTTTCGAGTAAAGATATGATGTGTACAAAGAAAGTCTATGTTTCAAATTGGCCTTAATTGCTTCCGTTGCATTCTCCATGACATCAAAAATATAACTCATTGTTGACTTTTCTTCACTATCAGTCAAGCGAAGCACCTTTACGAAAAGCTCACAAACTCAGATAATAAATTGACATTGAGACCAAAATTTTCTATCTTCCAGTATAATATTACAAATCTTCACTCCAGCATTAAACCTAGCATGTTGAGATGTAATCCACTTATCACTTGTAAACATACGTCTTAACTCTTTCTTTATCGAAACAAAAGACTGAAGTGACAAGAAATTTATTGCAAATTTTGTCACAGCAGGGGGACACAAATTCTTATTATTGATAAATTCCTTTCTCATCAAATTCAATACTCATGCACGATTATAAATGAATTTTGTCACCTTTTTAGTTTTGTGCATAGTCTCATCAATAACAGGAAAATACTTAGGATCCCCTATGTTCTCCAGCATTAGGTCAATATAACGTGCAACCCAAGAAGTCCAAAAAAAAGAATTTTACGTATAAACAGAATCATTGTTGGTAATAAACTGAACAATATTTTTTGGCCTTACTTCATTCACAACTTCATCAAATATCTCAAACAAAGTCTCAGTATTTCTAATAAGGTCAATGCATCAACAGATTTAAAAAACATAGAGTCATTTGTAGAATAAACCAAAAAATTAATAATTGGCTCTTGTTTCCTATTTGTCCAACCATCACACATGATTAAACATCCATAAGTACCTCAATTCACTATTCTTTCAGTCAAATAACTTCTAATTTCATAAATATAACAACTCAAAAGTTTATTTCTTAAGTCATCAATCGAAGGACCTTTGTGTCCTAGACGATAAGAAGCTATTGCATCCATCATAGGTTGATAATAATAAGACTGAAAAGCATAAAATGATGAACCTGCATCATACCACCATCTAGCCACTGCCATATCGACATTGTGAATTGCATCTCTTGATTGCATTGCACTACGAATTGAAGGTTGGGCTCCAGGCGTTGTTCGTGGTGTAAAGAAAGCAATCACCTGCCTTCTTCTTTTCCTCACATCAAGTTCAGGTACTTCTTCTTAGGCCTTAGATGGAACACTGTCAGTACCACTGCCACTACCACCTTCAACATTTCGATAATCACCACAGAAACTAGAAAACAAACTTCCACTATCAATTTCAAAATTCATCATTTCTCTTCTATCTCTCTCATGTTGATATTCATCAAGCAATGTTTTCATCTGTCACTTCACATCATGACTTACTTTTTTACAGGGTTCCACATCTCCTTTAACCCTAACTAAATGTTTTTTTAATCAGGTGATTCCTCCGCCTTTCAAATGCTTGTTATAAAACAAGCAAATAGTATGATTCCTCATATCGGGAACTAATGTAGCATAAACCCAAACTGGATCATTGTATTTTCCTAAAGGTGGTTGATCATAAGTACTTGAACTTCCTTTTTTATCTGTAAAAATAAACAAATGCATATATCAAAATACATAACACATAATTTCATTACACAATATGCAAATCCATCTTATATAATATAACACATTTTGTATGATTACATTACACACAATTTGATTTCATGGAACATAATTCACTATAAGTCAAAAACAAGCAATTCAATTATTCAACGTATATAATTACACAAAACATACATAAACACTTTTCATTTCCAACAATCACAAAACATACATAAACAATTTTCATTTTCAATAATCACAAAATATTCATAAAACAATTTCTATTTCCAAAAATTTCCATTTCCAATAATTACAAAACATTCATAAAACAATTTCAATTTCTAACAACTTTCATTTCAAATAATCACAAAACATTCATAAAATAATTTCTATTTCCAGTAATCATAAAACAATTTCCATTTCCAACAACTCTCATATCCAATAATCACAAAACATTCATAAAATAATTTCCATTTTTAACAATTATCATTTCCAATAATCACAAAACATTCGTAAAACAATTTCTATTTCTAATAATCACAAAACATTCATAAAACTATTTCCATTTCTAACAATTTATATTTTCAATAATCACAAAACATTCATAAAATAATTTTCTTTTTCAACAATTTCCATTTCTAATAATCACAAAACATTCATAAAACAATTTTTATTCCCAACAAATCTCATTTCCAATAATTACAAAATATTCATATAACAATTTCTATTTCCAACAATCACAAAGCATTCATAAAATAATTTTCATTTCCAACCATTCCCATTCCAATAATCACACAAAATTCATAAAATAATTTCAATTTCTAACAATTTTCAATAATTCTCGTTTCTAATAATCACGAAACATTCATATGACAATTTCTATTTCTATCAATCACAAAACATTCATAAAACAATTTCCATTTCCAATAATCACAAAGCATTCCTAAAATAATTTCTATTTCCAATAATCACAAAACATTCATAAAACAATTTCTATTTCCAACAATTGTCAACAATTTCCATTTCTAATAATCACAAAACATTCTTAAACATTTTCCATTTACAACAATTTCTAACAATTTCAATTCAAAGTTTAAAACATAAGGATCAAGTTGAATGGTATGATATGATTTACATAATTATCAAATAATGAATGACATATCTTATACAGTTGTTCATTTCACACACATCTATTTGTAACATAAGGATTAAGTTGAAAGATATATTCATAACATAAGGATCAAGTTGAAGGATATAACTTCTTTGAAAATGTTTTTTTCTTATGTAAAGCTTTGAATCTTCTTTTCATTTATAACAAGCCATAATATTATATACACCATTCTATATTTTGTTCTTAAATATATAAGTTGCTTTTACAATTTTTATTTGACATTAATAAGTCTAACTATAAATGATTGGAACCTACAACATGTTCACAATTTGAAAAAAATTAGTTCTTTTTGGGATATGTTTATGACATCACTACTTTCACACATTATCTATTATAAATATTTATGATACTCCACACATATATATTACCAAATAATTCAATTTCAACATATTTTATACTCAATTAATTATTTACCCAAATAGGCAAATACTATCATTAACTACAACCGAATTATTATTAATTTACAAT
>JANZXP010000006.1:915018-931718 GCA_027576715.1 Erythroxylum flavicans
TTCATCCAAAAACTTATCATAAATTATCATAAATGTCTCTTAATCGGATAAACTTAAACCAATCTTTATTTTATAACGAAACCAAAAATAAATCAATCAAACAATAATTCTTCTCCAATTTCCAATTCAACCCATGCAAATCACAAAACCATAGTATCTCATTCAATTCAACATTTCAACTCCAATATTCAATTCAGAAATCATAACACCGTAGCCATTCAACTCCAATTCCAACCCAGATACATGCAAATCTCATTCAATTCAACCCAAATCACAAAACCAATTCCCAACCAATTCACAAATCCAACATCCAATCGATCACAATCAAAAATGCAATTAAGCTTAAGTAGGAAAAAATTCACTAGTAGGAAAAACTCAAAAAATACACCCAAAAATAATTCACTAGTTTCAGCCTTCGAGTATTGGACGTGGTGGTGGTGCGGATGTGTGGTGAGTGAAATGAGTGAAGCCTGTGGTGGTGGTGCGGGCGTGCAGTGAGTGATCAAGACGTGGTGTGTAGCAGTGGTCGTGTGTATCTCGGTGAGGCGACGAGTAATAGTGACGATGTGGTGGTGGTGCGGACGTGCGATGAGTGAAGCCTGTGGATCGAGGACGTGCGGGCGTGGTGGATCTGGGAGGATGACCAAAGGAGAAACATTGTCGGTGTGAGAGAGAGAGAGAGAGAGTGGCAGCGGTGGTTAGTGACTAGTGAGTGAAGAAGAAGAAGTGATATGAGAGTGAAGAGTCGGTGTGAGACAGTGAGAGAGAGAGAGATGAAAAGGTAGGAGATGAAGAAGTGAAAAAGGTGTGGGAGAGTGGTGAGGTGCGGGATGAAGGCGTCGTTTTAGATTTTTAAGGTTAATTTTTTGAAAATTGCAAATCAGTCCTTCAAGTTTTCAAAAGTTACGATGCTGGCTAGTATTTCGGATATTGACCGGTACCGAATGAAAAAGACCGATACCGATCAGTATTAATAGCCAGTATCAAGGGAACAAATACCGTTCCGTTTACCGGCCGGTACGGAATAGTATTCATTCATTTAATAAAATGACTTATAAAGATATGACTTAAAAAATTTTATAAAGACTTCAGCGTTATATATTAGTATTTCTTTTAATACTATTATAAAAATTTAAATTTAGATATTTAATTTCAAAAAAATAAGTTTACAATTCTAATAAAAAGAATAGAACATATAATAATAATAATTACTACTATTACTATTTTTTCTCAATATTAAGCTGAAGTTCATTTTTCAGTATATAATAAAAAGATGACAGCTTAGGCCGGCTAATTTGGATATATGTATCTGTGATCGATCAGCCAATTAGAGAGTTACATGTGGCGTTAAATGCATCCGCAAGTCCCGTTAGAGACTTAGAGTACCCTAGATTTGATGTGAATACTCTTTAAGAGAGGAAAATAATAATATACATATATTAATAATTTAAAATGATTACAATAAATTATATTTTAACTTTGTGAGTATAATATCACAAGTTAAAATCACAAAAATAGCTTTTTTGTTAAAATTATAAAGAGAACAATATATACATTAATGACCTTCCAAATTCTCACAAAAATGAAGAGTATTAGATATGTTGACTATAATAAACTATTAATTTAAAAAAATTAAACCACATTATTTTTTTAAAATTCTCTTGTTTACTTAAAGTTTAATTTAATTTAAACCCCTTCCAATGAATTATTTAAAAATTAATACAACAATAGCATTTCATAAAAATTTCGTTAACACGCAAAGTCTAGAAAAGTTTAATATTACGCATTTTTGATATTTAAAAGTAATATTTACAAATCTAACGTATTCATGTCTTTTAAATAAATTGTAGTCTTATAGTTAAAAAATCTCTTAAGAAATTCACTAAATTGAAATTCTTAAATAAAAAGAATTGTCAGAATCAAATCTCGACTATTTGGTAACAGAACCAAAGAATTTTATAAAATTCAGTCCTATCATAGAGGTTTTAATTTTACTTTCTTAAATTAGAAAAGGAACACCTTCTCTTCTACTTTTAATTCCATCGATTCCAAATTTTAAATTACGAACTACGCATTATACTATAATCACGATATTAAGATGATACAGACCTAATCATAAACGATGTAACCGCAATTTAAGACTTAGCAACGGTTCTAACACACTTGGGGTGGACCTCGAAACCACATTCCAGGCACTGGTAAGCCCAGTTCCACCCTTGTTCCTCGCAATCACAACATATATATGGACCTCCTCCAGTTCCTTCCGACACCAAAGTGAGCTCATGTCTGTGTCCGACATGGCACTCTGATCTTGGTAACAGCTTAGCTTCTTCGTCCATTTGTTTCTCTAACAAACCCACTTTGGCGTCAGTGAAAGGGTACGCATTTTGCTGGTACAAGTTAACCAGGTTTCTTCCATTTTTTGTCAGAGTTTTTCCGTCAGGTCCTATGATTACCAGACAAGGAATACTTTGTACGTCCAAGTTCTTAGCAAGTGTTTTAATGGTTGGATCTCCGAAAGGCAAAGCTAGCCATGGCATGGTCGAGAAGTAAGAGTCGAATCCTTCTTGGTCACGATCACTTGACACGAACGCAATTTCGAAGTCTTCGTTTGATTCACTTGTCAGGTTCTGTTTGATCTTCAGGTATATGGATATTAGCTTGGGAGTGAACTTAACGCAGGGTAGACACCATTGGGCTGAGAAGTACAAGCCAACTGTTTTACCTTCCAATGAAGCAACAGGGACCTGCAAGAACCAGAGAACATAACATGTCAGGTCGGTGTACCAGATTTAATCTTAGAGCATATAATCCCAGAAACAAGTTTAGGTGCTTTTGATCTTCACATGGTGGTTGACGAGTAGGTTCAGAAAGCAGCTGTCCTGAATCCTATATGGATGGATATAACGAATTCATATCCTGTGATCCTACACCGGAGGTGATGTCAAATCCTATATCGAGAAAAAGGTAGAAAGCTTTGTCACGAGTTTAAAAACTTGAATTGAATTTATTACTAAATCAATCCAAACTTCAGTATATGTTTAATCTAATAGGAAACACATAAATATGAATAACCATATCTTTTGTTTGAATTTAAATTAATGCTACCTTAATTAACTAATTAGAGTAGTATTAATTTCGAGTTAAATCAAATTTAATTTATTCGGATCAAGTTTAAAAATTTTACTGAATTGTCATATTAGTGAAGTTTTAATAATATCAGCATGATTATATAAAATTCTGGCGCAATTATAATAAATTGTGATAATGTATAAACGCAAAATGTACTGACCTGATTTTGTGAGGTATGACTCAGAAGGTAATCTCTGTCGTGATTTATTAGTAACTTTGTTAGAGTTTGGCTTTCTTGCCTTTGCTTTTCTTCCGTTTCCAATCCCGCCAATCTCTCCGTCGTGAACGGAAACGCGTCGACGCCGAAACGGTAGAAAAGTTCCACCCCATCTTTCCTTGTCGCTTCCGCCTCACTATCATCAGGTTGCAAAATGACTAAGCAAGGAATACCTTCAACGTCAAACTTCTTATCCAAAGCTTTCCTTGCCTCCAAATCAGAAAATGGAACAGAAAGCCATGGCATAAATGAACGGTAATGATCGAATGCTTCCAAGTCCTCATCAGATGACACGTAAACAATCTCAAAGCTTGACCCTTCACTAGTTAGTTGTTTATAAGCATCGACCAGGACATTAGTGAAGTTTCTACATGGTTGGTACCAGTTAGCTGAGAAGAATATTCCCAGAACTTTGCCTTCTAAATCAGACACCTTCACCTGCAAACACAGAGAAACTTTAAATTTTCGAACTTCGAGTGAAATCCAATAATACGTAACTTTATTCTTAACCAATAAAAAGTAGTTTACGAATAAACTGAATTAGGAGTGATATTAGTAGCAAAAAATATCATTCTTTTCGTAAGAGAACCTTCAGTGAAAAACAATTTCTTCGTCAGGGAAAACATAGATTGCCCTAGAACTTGGGAAAAAGACTTTACTTTGTTAGCTCCTACGTTGTACACAGACGACGGCGACAACGCGACCTAGTAGCCAGCACATAAAGCTAAATTAAAAAGGTAAAAGAAACATATTGCGCATATAGCTAGCGACAAGTGTCCTGGAAAGCCAGTTGTTTCCACAAGGAATGGAGCCCATATTGATTAACACTTGCTTGTCAGGAACTTGTTCAAAATGAATAAATGATAACGTGCATTTCGTAATTTAAATTCAGGCTTTTTATATATTTACTCAAAAAATAGGGACGAATAAGAATTTTCGTATTTTTTTGGTAATTACTCAAAGAATAATTACATGTATCCGAAAATTTAAATCTGTCTTTTGATATTTACTCAGAAGAATAATAACGAACAATAAATTTTTTAATTGCCTTTTTTAATTTTAAAAAAATTACTTAATTTAAAAATAATTAATTTTAATAAAATATTTTAAATTATTGTTATTTTTAAATTTATGCTTAAAATAAAATAATATATATATATGCATATAATAATAATTTTGATATAAATTATTAATTAAAATTAAAATTAAAAATTTTAATTTAATTTTAATATCACTCATATTGATTGATGTATATATCAGATATTCATACAACTTACATATATTAAGGTAACGTATATTTAGTTAAATAACTTTTATTAAAAAATAAAATTTAAAAATTCAAGAAATTTAGGAATAATGATTTTTTTTAATAAATTAAAGATTATATAATATTTTAATTAATTAGGTAAAAATTTAGAGAAAAAAAGGAAGGAAAAAGTTTCCATAAAATCAGAAAATAAAAATTACATCACATTATTCACGTTATAAATTCGGAAATTATTATTACCTTATAAATAAAAATAAAAACAATTATCACTGGAGAAAAAAGTTGGCAAAAAATGTAATATCAAACCTGAAAATATGAAGAAGCATCAGAGTAGAAATCTACCAAAATCTAGAAGCTTTTGATCTCCCTCTCCCCCTCTCCCCCTCTCTCTAAGCAGAAGAACTGTGCAGTTATGGAGTTTATGAAGAAATCTACCAAAATCTAGAAGCTCTTGATCTCTCTCTCTCTCTATCTAGAAGAACTTTGCAGTTATGGAGTTTACAAAGAAACCTACCAAAATCTAGAAGCTCTTCATCTATCTCTCTCTCTCTCTCTCTAAGCAGCAGAACTTTGCAGTTATGGAGTTTACGAAGAAATCTCAAGAAAATAAAGAGAAAAAAAATTAAAAAGAACTTATTATCTCAGCTTCGAAGCATTTTATACTGAGAAAAAGAAGATGAAGAGAGCTCAAAGGTATATGGAGATAGACAGAGAAAAAGGGACCTGAGCTCCATGAGCAGATAGAAGATAATCGCGATCTTTGGAGGCGAGAAGAGAACAGTATCTAGAGCATGTGACCTGCTCCTCTGTGTCGAAACGGTGCGTTTCAGGTTCAGCGTGCATGGTCCTGACCTCATCGGCCAAATCCATCTCTATCTTCAAGTCTCTCTCTCAGCTCGGAATACGGAGCCACGGGAGCTTTATCATCGCTCTTAGTGCTTATATTCTCAGGAACCATCATCGTTTCCTTTATTTATAGGTGGATACATTGAATTATATATATTAAAAATTAATAAAATATCAAATTTAATTTAGATTGTATTTTAATGACTTTATTTATATTAAAAATTATTTAAAAATACTTGTATTAGTTAGCCGAACTACCATCATCGTAGATGCACCGGACACCATGTAATCGCATAACCTACACGTAGCCGTAGCCAAGTCTCTAGAAACTTTCACTCTACTCTTCTCCCACACTGGTTCTGGTGAAGCTCCATTGATCACAACCGTAGATAACGCAGACCAAGGACACAGAGTGCCAAGTGTATGGTTCGATAAGCGACTTATAGTTACATGGAGTGGCACAATAACATATCCCTAACTACTTTTGTCATGATCCGTGGTGTCGTAAAAGACTTGGATAGGGAAACGGGAAACCTGTCTCGTTCCCCAAAATTTTTCATTTTTCTTATTAAGCAAGTTCCTTAATTCTTCTGCCTTTCCTTTCCCTTTTCTTTTCCCATTCCCGTGAAGCGTGATATCTGTACTAAATGAATATGACAATTGGTTTTGGACCGTATCCGTATTTCAATAAAAATAATTTAAAATTATCAAAAATAAATAATATTAATTTAAGTAAATAATTCAAAACTCTAATAATTACAAGATTAGATTAGATTGAGCTTTATTGATAATGAAACTTATCTCAATACTATTAGTAAATATATAAAATTAATTAAGTTGGTTTCACACAATAACTTAAACTTTTATAGTGAAACGCTTAATATGATATCAGAGCTTTTTTGACCAAGTAGTCGTGAGTTCAAATCTTACCACTCACTTATTATTCAGCACAAGATACAAGTTTCAAGCTCAAAGGACTTTCTCTTGAAAGAATGTGTTAGTGAATATATAAAACTAATTAAGTTGACCTCACACAACAACTTAAACTTTTGTGATAAAACGGTCGCTTAACAAATATCACTCATTAAAATACTTAAATTATATAAATGGTAACAAATTATTTTATTTATAAATTAATTTTGTCTAAATTATAGTAAAATAATATTATTTTGATAAAAATTATATTTAATTTAATTTAAATGTATTAATAATCAAATATAATCAAGAGTTTTAAAACTTACTAATTTATTTCTAAAAAATTTAATTTAAAACTAGTTTTAAAAAAATAAATTCAATGATTAACATTTTAAAATTCCTAAAAGTTATGCAAAAACGTTATTTTTAATACAATTAATAGATACAACATGTTATATTATAATTGATTAAAAAGTCAATATACTCGGTACATAAGATTCTCTTCTTTGTAAGGACTGAAAAAGATTATAATGTACATAATCTTCTCTTTATATTGTTTATAAAGAGACTCTTCCTGTGATTTGAGCATGTAATCTTATGATTTTAAAGGAGCAACTCTATATATATATATATATATATCTATATATATATATATATATATATATATAATTGATTATAAATTTTAAAAAGTATATATTATTTAATTTATTATCTCTTTAATTATTAGCCTCATGTATATGTACAAGGCACACATCTCCATGAAAGTAAGATCCAACGGCGTTGACGGTGGGTAGTGTGTGAATGTTATCTTCTTTTAATGGACATAAAAGGGTAGTGATGATGAGTTCTTGACGGCTTTAGAAAATCATTTTCCAAATTCTCGCCGAAAAAGGTTTGTGGTAAAAAGATCTCTGAATTTAAGTAAATTTTTATTTGTAATTTATAATATTACGTTTTGAATTATTTAAAATGTAATAAGTATTATTTTAATAATATTATAAAATAAAATAAAATATTTAATTTATACTTTAACAGTTTATTAAAATTTAATTTTAAATTCTTATTATTTATCAAGAATACTATATTTTACTCAAATTATTGAAAGGCCTAACTTACCCCAAAAGTTAGCTTAACATGGGAGGTTTGTACACTATTATAAATAGTTTAATACACTCACATTTGCCCGATATAAGATTCTACACATACTCTCAGCCCAATGTAAAGTTGGACATTTGTTTGGCATATTGAGCAAAGGGACATAATCGGATATCGCCCCAAATTATCGAGACAAACAGACTCTGATATTATATTAAAAGACCTAATTCACCTCTGAAAGTTAGCTTGAGAGGAGAAATTTGCACATTATTATAAATGACTAAATGCACTAACATGTACTCACACTTGTCCGATGTAAGATTTATGACCCACAAACGCCCTAATGGTACTAAATAACATTTATTATATTTTGAATGAGGTATAAAAATGGTATTGAAGATAATATTAAGAAATAACTTAAACTTCTCATAAATATTAAAATATAAATTACAATTTTTTAATATATAATTTTTTTTAAAATTATATTAACATCAAATGTCTTTAAATTACACATTTAATGTTACAAAAATTAAATTAATAATTTAGCAATTAAAAATTTAGAAAATATCATATATAACTACATATTAAAATATTTGATTAAAAACTCATTAATTTAATTGTAAAAATATTAAATTATTTAAATTTTCAATTCAATTTTAACTTTTTGATTTGACTTATTTTTGTAACTCTTTTATTAAAAACTGTTCAATTTTATTAATTAATAAATGTTTATAAGATAAGATCAATCAATTAATTTTTATTTAATAATCTTTATGATTATAGATGGTCGTTTTTAATTATATTTAATTTTTAATTAATTTTATAATAATTTAATATTAATTAAATCTTTTAATCCTTGAATTTTGAAAATATTATTAAATCGTACCTTTCACGTATAAAATAGTACCTAAAGATAGACTTGTGTTATGCTTTATCATTAATAACATTTGAAAGGTAGGAGAGGTTTCAAACCGTGGAAAGGTTCAAACATTATTATTAGATTGCGACAGTTTAACTGCGAGATATCTTTAGAAATTAATAAATTAAAAAATAATAATAATAAACGAGAGGAATAATTAACTTAGCTCTTGTAATTATGACATCTCGAGAGATTTAAGGAAAAAAGCTGACACGTGTCCAAGAACTAAGACAAGTGTCACGTGAAAGTGGTAGATCAGGTTTGGTTCAATTGCAATAACCTCGTTAATTATGCAAAACTGAACATAGTGTCCCACAGTAGCTGAAGAATCAAAGTACACGTGTCTTCTTATAAGAGAAAAGCCGAAATAGATCATGTGTCCCATTGTCTAGATCCGAATTTGTTCTATCATCATCCATTCATCTAATAAATAGAACATAAAAAAATAAATAGCTATACTCATAAAATATGATAAAAATTAAATAATAAAAACAGATAATCTGAACTGATATTTGCTAAATGTGCGAGTGCAAGCCACCTTTGGAGGAAATTATCTAAAACTACTAGTATTTTAAAAAGTAGATTTTACAGTTAAAATCTTGAATTAGTTAATTTTTAATTTATTTTTAAATTTTCATAAATTTTTTAATTGAAAACTCATCAATTTATTAATTAATTAACTAATTTTTGTAAATTAATTAGCTTTCGTAAACCAAAACAAGCTAATTAAATTTTACTTAATAATATCTTTTTAATTAAATTTTAAATTTTGTATGAATAAGATTAGCCTTCTTCAATCATTTCAGGTTTTTTAATTTTATTTAATTTTTAATCAATTTTATGACGGTCTAATATCAGTTAAACTTTTTAAAACTCTTGTTTTATCGATTTAACTTCTGGTCTAGTTTTAAAACCATTAGAAAAAATCTAATTTTATCCTGAGATTATAAAATGATTAAAAGAAAATAATAATAAATACATCAATAAATATCTATATAAATTTAAAAATAAAATTAAAGTCAAAATAAAAATAGGAAATAGAGATAAAGTAAATAAATAAATAAAATTTTAGTTTGAATAAATAAATAAAATAACTAAAAATAAGTATTGCAAAAATTTAAATCAATTAAAACTACAAAAATTGAAAAAAAACCTTTTTTATGTAAATATCTTAATTCTTCAAAGTTTTTTAATATGAATTAAGATTTTGGCAAAATTTTAGTAAGATCGTATTATTGTTAATTATGTCTTTATTTATACTTTAAATACAATTTTCTCACACCCTTATCACTAAGGCGATAAGATATAATTTTTAAATATGTCTGAATCAGTGAACTCTTCCTATTCTATTTCTACCACTAACGATAGCCGTTGTCATGACTTCATCTCCTCACGGAGAGTATTACGTGTAAACTTTTTACTTGAACACGTGGCAAAACCCAGATATTGTAGGGTCCAGTGGAAAACCCGAAGCCCGGTTGAAAAAACGTTCCGATCCTTCCAAGGGTACCATGTTTCATGGACTTTAAGGATGCTGTAAATCACCGTTCAAAGTAGGAAAAGTGGTAAGGTCTCAAAAAGTGAAAATAAATAATTAAGAATGGTTAACACGGAGGGAGATCGCAACGCCTATCCAATTTATTGTAACGAATGGCTGAATTAGATTGGACATAGGATGATACATGATGTTAGCATGAGCATGGATCGTGATAGAATGGGCGTGAATGATAGAGGTAAGGAAGGAAAGCTAGTTATGTCAGTTAGGCGCATGATCAGAGTTAAGGTTAAGAGATTTACGGAGGCTCTTTATATATACGTGGGCTATCTTTTAGAAAAGATGGAACAATCCAAACTTATTAGAGGAGAACTTTATGAATCCCAACTCAAATTGATCCATCTAACTCAAATCTTTAAACCAAACACCCTTGGAGTTTAAAGACTTAGACTAATTTTAGTCCTTCACTTAACCTCATACATTAGACCTTTTTTATTATTTTAAGTTAAGACACTTTTGTTTTTTGTTTTGGGCTATCTCATGTTAAAAGCCTGAGTACTTATTATTAAGCCTATATATAAATAGATTCATTAAGGTTATAGTTTGGAGATTTTGAGCTATTATTTCTCGATTGTGCTGCCAACCATAATAAGGTTTATTTTTCTTGTTCTTGTTTCAACACGAATCAATAATTCACTTATCAATTTTCTCAAATTGTGGCGTGTTTGTTTGAATCAATCTTTTTAGTTTTAGTTCCAATCATCTAAGTTGCTCGAATCACGTATTCGTGAGATCTAGTAAGGATTGAACCTTGCATATCCTCTTATTTTTGTTGAATTTCGAATCTTATTTTTTCTTGTCCTTTCTTGCCGAAACTTTCAAACATCCACAAACTCATCAAGTCATTGTCATCGTTATTCACTTCCAAAGATTTTCGGACATTTTTTATCGAATCACCTCTGTGCGCACGTCAACATAGGATAGTGAAAACAAAAGATCTATTTTCGATTAACACAGCTCAAAACCTTGTTTGGATTAAAGTTGTATGTTGATATTATTTTCAAATAATTAATCAAAATAATATTATTTTATATAATTATATCAAAATAATGTTACTTTAATGAGAATATTAGAGATATTTTTACCCAATCTTGAAATAGTCCTTTAGATATGAATTTGACTCCAAGTATCGACCAATCTTAACTTAATCCGTTGACTTTGAATGAAGTCGACTTCGCCTAAAATGTCAATTTTTTTTAATAAAATTAAATTTTCGTTTTAATTTAATTATATTTTTATTGCTAATAACGATTTAAATATTAAATTCAAAATTACAAATAATTTAATTTTATAAATTAAAGTAAAAGTTTATTTTAATAAATGTTAATAATAAATTTAAGATATTTATTAAAATAAATAATTAAACAGATTTAAGATTGAAGGATTTTTATTTATAAATAAATATTTTTATCTTGATAAATATATTTTATTAGTGGATGTAATTGGGTTGGTTGCATTGGCAAGTTTTTAAAATTAAAAGGGAAGATAAGTAACTACACACTTGATAAGGGTAATCCCGGCCTAAAGTCCAATTGAATTCAGTCTCGGACTTTAAGTTGGATTAAAAAACTCGAGCTTAATTGGATTTCGAGCCTTTTTTCAAGTTTTGGGTCAAAAATTTCGGATTCGAGATGAGTCCGAACTCGAAATCTAGTTAAGTCAAACTTTATCGGACTCTTTTGCCACCTCTACTCTTCCTTTCCTAAAAGTCAATACAGTATACCTGAATCTTGTTAGTTTACTACTTCCTGCAGCTCTTGATCCCACTGTAACGACCAAATTTCTTCAATTCCATAAACAGATCAGTTATATCTTATGTCCTATCACCAATAATCACCACAAGAACAAACTCCATTGACAAAATGATGGAATCTATTTGTGTCCCTCACGAAGATGTCTCTTTGTTCATATCTGGATATGAATTTTATGACAGAATGACAATCTCCACAGATTCTGAGGTTTTTAATTACTCTAAGAGAAGATCCTGGACTGGTGTTTAGGATTCCAAGAACTACTGCTAACTTCTCACTGTGACCACACAAAATCTGTTCCTTGTCCTGTTCATCCACATCTTGCAGCACATAATCTGTGTGTGGAATGTAACCTGATCTTTTCATTTCCATGATTAACTCGGCCAACTTAACAATAATTTGACTCATTTGTGGGTGTGATTTATCTCCAGCAATAAGCATATGAACTCTATTTTTAATCTCAATCCAGCTGCAGCCTGGGTTCTTCCTTAAACCTCTGCTCTTCATCATCTCTCTCACTGAATCTACTTGAACCCACATCGACTTTGAAGCGTAAATATTTGACAAGAGAATGAAATTCCCAGGATTTCTTGGTTCCAGTTCAAAAAGTTTATTTGCAGCAATCTCACCTAGTGTGACATTGTTGTGAATTCTACATGAGCTAAGTAAAGCACCCCAAACACAAGCATCAGGCTGAAAAGGCATTTTCTTGATCATATCAAATGCTTCATCTAGCCTTCCAGCACGACCCGAAAGGGTAACCATACAAGCATAATGCTCCATTTTAGCTTCAATTCCATGATCTCTAGACATGCTATGAAAATGATACCACCCGTCCCTAGTTCGGCCACCTTGAACACAGGCAGCTAACAGGCAAGTGAAGGTAATAGAATCAGGCTTTTGCCCTCTCCCTTTCATCAACTCAAAAAGGGATATAACTTCATCTGTTTTACCATGCATCGCATATCCATTTAGTAATGCATTCCAGCAAACCAAGTTTTTGGTGGGCATCATTTCAAAACAAAGCCGGGAGAGTTGTATCCTTCCACACTTAGCATACATATCAATTAATGCACTTCCTACATGAACATCATAAGATATCCCTCTTTTAAGAGAAAAACAATGAGCAGCTTTCCCATGCATCAATGCTGCGATATTTCCACAAGCCGGAAGCAAAGACGGGATAGTTCTAGAGTTTGGTTTAACCCCCTCAACCTGCATCTCCCTGAAAAGCTCTAAAGCCTCAATATCCTTCCCATTCTGTGAGCAACTGGCAATAATTGATGTCCAAGAAATAATATTCAAATCCATCCGTTGCCTCTTGAATTTGTCAAACAACTCTAACGCATTGTCTACGCAACCATTTCGCGAAAGTCCGGTAACTAAAGCATTACAAGAACCTATATCTTTCTCATCCACTTCATCAAACACTTTTGACATCTCCATTGTACTTCTACACTTTCCATACATATCAATAAGTGCACTAACCACACATTTATCTTGTTCAAAACCTTTCTTCATTACATAACAATGTATCTGAATCCCCATATCCAACATTTCCGAATCACCTACTCCAGGAAGTACGCTACAAATACCAGCCTCATCAAGCACAAAGCCCTCCAAATGCATATCCCGAAACACAACAACAGCATCCAAATAATGTCTGCTATGATTGAACCCAGCAATCATACCATTCCAAGTTACCGAATTCAATCCCAGACCCAAATGTTTAATTCTATTCAACAACTCCTTAGCTTCTTTAACGCGCCCATTTCGTGCATGACCAGAGAGCAGAGCACCGCAAGTAACCACATCTGGCTGAGGTAATCTATCAAACACGTGGCGAGCCTCCCATAATCTGTTACACTTAACATACATGTGAACCAAAGAGGACAGAACAAACGAATCGGAATCAAACCCAGATACCAACGCAACACAGTGTATCTGTTTCCCGGTTTTCAATGACGACAACGCAGCACATGACTTGATCACACTGGGCAAAACGAAACTATCAGGCATTATACACTGGGAGAGCATTTTAGAGAACACGCGAATTGCGTCGACGAAAAGATTGAGCTTCGTAGACGCATGAATAAGAGCTGAGAAGGAGAATATGCTTGGCTCAGGCACTGAATCAAGGACGAGGTTAGCTTCCACGAAAGCTTGGTTATTGGCATAGAGAGAGAGGAGCTTAGTAGCTAGTTGTGTATCGTTTGAAATGCCAGTTTTGAGGAGGTGGGCATGTGCTTGTTGTGCATGTAATAGCGTTGATGCTGTAGAATTCAGCCATTGGATAATGCTTTGGTTCAGACTTTGAAGCACGCATACTGCTTGCCTAGCCATACAATTCCTCCCGATCTTAAACCTGTAAGGCTTTATCAGCCGCCATATTTTCGTAGATTGTCCATATACATATGGCTTCGAACTAACTGAGTTAACGAACAAACACGACAACGATTCATATTACGATAAAGCTTTTGTTGGATTTAGATGTCTGAAAGGTCTCGTGCTAATGTGTGTGCCATTGGCAAAGTGTACCCTTTTTTTTTTTTCCGCTCTAAACATCGTTTTAAAATAACAGAGCTACGATTCAAACTCGAACAGACCCGTTGTCGTTACTAAATAGGATCAAGTTCGTCACTCTAATTTTAACTTGTTGCTCATCCAATAATTTATTTAGAATATGTGATTTGTAAACTATTAAGTATCCGACCATTTACTCAGCACGCACTCAAAAGATAACCAATACGAATTCTTGGAAAAAAGGTACCATGATCACCTGTTTGAAGTGGACATTATATTTGTATGGATTATCCTAACAAATGTGCACTGCATCAAGTTATATTGACAATGTTAACATATCTAGTCATCTTCTAACCCGCCAATGAATCAGCCACTTCCAAGCTACACAAGGACTTGGCGAATTCTTTCTCAAGCACAAGTTCACACATGCAGATTGTAAGAATACTCCGATTGAACATCTCAGGCAACATATCCACGGGGAGTAAGAAGCAGGTTAGCAAGATTTCAGAAACATTTGTTGGTCACAAACATCTCAATTCAATCTTCATGAAAAACTAAGCTCTGCTACTACTACTTTTTATAATCATAAGCTGCTATATTCTGCGGCTCGCATTCAGGACTAAATAGGCGAACTAGCAGAGCAGTGGTTGAACTTACAGAAATGGCTCCGCAACCAGCCCACCGAAGACTCCGAGGAATCGTAATTCGAGGACCTGCATTAAGAAAGCAACTTAAAAGATGTGTAGGAACAAGCTAGTAATCAATCTAGCCAAGAGAAAACAGAATTTGATCACGTATATCAAAAGGTAAAAACCAGATAATTGGATCATATGCAGGAAAGGGAAGCCATAAAAAATTAGGTAGAAAAAAAGTTTAAACGTTTCAAGGTACTGCCTGCATATGCTCAACATATCCTCAGGATCAAGCTCAAGGTAAGATTTTTTAGTTCTGTACGGGAATTGATAGATACCCAAATGCTCATGATCATAGAGATTATGATTATCACATCAGTTTAGCTCATCCAACAAACTATCTTTGATTGTTCAAGAAGTTGTTAGATACCCAAATGCTCTTGATCATAGAGATTATGATTATCAAATTATTTTAGCTCCACAAACAAACGACCTTTAATTGTGCAAAGACTCTTGAGCTAATCCGGAAACAAAATACCAACATAAACAAGTAAAAATACACATTTTAAGACAGAAAGATGCGAACATACCATAATGCAATCTACAAAGAACCCAAAACCCTAAAGCTCCTCCAACGCTAAAAATTCCTGCTGTTTGCCTCATCAGTCTGGAGCAAGGCTTAGCTTCCGACCTCATCAACTCACCATCAGAGAATCCAAAGAAACGCCTCAATGCCATCTGTGTTTCACTTTTGGAAATTACACTTACATGCCCTCTAAAGCCCACCTGCTGCAATGGTTGAAAAGTCTCAACAAGCTGATAAGAACAAGTTAACACTAACCAAAATCGTAAAAATGCACAAGAAACTCAAACCCCAGGTTCTTAATTCTCTCGTTCCGTCATTTTATCAAAAAGTTAGGATGCAACTATCACACCTTGACTTCATATTAACTACCGAACAACAATGGCTTAAAAGTCTCAACAAGCTGACAAGGACAGCTTAACACGAAGTGAAATCATAAAAATGCACAACTAACTCAAACCCCGTATTCTTCTTACTCTCGTTCGGTCATTTTATCAAACAGTTAGGATGCAATTATTAAATTTTGACTTCACAATAAAACAATTGCCAAATGAATACGAAACTGGACTCAGTCCAAATACAATTAAGAGAAGCAAGATCACTAGGGCAGTGTCATTGTAAATCAATTAGTAGAATGGATATAGATCAGAAACCTGGTTGTCACTCGCGAACTTGCTCTTGATAATGGCGCCTTTAGCCTAATTCGTATAGTGACTTTCATGCATATTAATAATGTATTATTATATTCAACATAAATTTAAACATTATATTATGTGAAACGAATTAAATAAATAAAAACATAAAGTTGATCAACTGAGTTTATTATATTTTTTCATACCGAAAATTTCATAATTCATCCCTTACAAATATCCATCAATAAATCTTTAGAAGTATTTGACTTAATGCCTGGCTGAATGAGCTTATATCAGTAGAGTTTTTGTCAGTAGAGTTTTTATCAGTAGAGTTTTTTTGAGAAAAGTTTTTCTAAGAAGCTAGTTGACTAGCTGTCATTTAAAAAAGAACTTTTTTGAAAAAAAATTTTCTAAGAAGCTAGTTGACTGTTTGGCTGACATTTATAAAAGAGCTTTTTAAAAAAGTTTCATAGAATAGACTCTTTGGCAACATAAAAATAAAAAAACTTTTAATTTTAACTATATTTTAACTGTTTGACAACATAAAAATAAAAAACACTTTTAATTTTAACTATATTTTATTTTATAATAAAAATTATTTATGCATATAAATATTATTTAAAATATATTAAA
>JANZXP010000006.1:935993-948040 GCA_027576715.1 Erythroxylum flavicans
AGTCTTTACGTATGCATGGGAGTCTCTTGCCTGCGAATGGGCCAAGGAGAACGCGGACTGGTCCTGGGCTTGGAATGGCCAATAGGTATGAGACTGATCTTTGAAGATTGGACCGATCGGCCTGTGGGTCGTTACGACTGGGCTCGGGCCCAGCACAACCGACCCGACCAAATAGTTCATTAAATTAATGGACTTTTTAGTCATTTTGTCTCTTTTCAGCAACAACAATCGTACTTGCTAAATACCTATTTTCACGTTACAGCAGTTATCAAAACAACAATCCCAAACACACAGAATAAATACTTATTATTTTAGCAAGTTATCAATCGCCGCTACTTTCCCAAATCAAGTCTTAATTTTCAACTGAACGTTAACGATATCGATCACAATGGTTTGAGAAATAATTAAAAATTATATAGTAATTATTCTATTCAATAATGCGGCCATAGATTTTTTTCCATAAGAGATCACTATCAAATGGGATAGTATTTGCTTGACTAAGTTGAAGTCGACACAATCTGAAATCTTTTATATGTGGTTCTAATGATCCTATCATAAGGGTTAATTTTAAATTTATTAATTTCGAACAAAATCAGACCAAATCGACCTCTACTTGTGATCATCTTTAACCCAGTGGTCGATTGGCATTAGGATATAAGCAGCAACCTTGTCTTTTGTGGACTTGTACTAAGAGAAACGTGGGCTTGAATAGGTCACGTGATATTCGAAATAGCACCAAAGCAAACCGCCAAATTGTTCTCTTCTCGACCGGGGCCGTGTGAGGACAAAAACCGAGACGGTTCGGATCAAGAAAGCGTATACTAGACGGTGTCGTATTGGCTGAGAACGACGACGGTTCGGGTCAGAAATCTGGGAGGGAGAGTTGGTTAGGGTAGTTTAGGGTATATGAAGCAAAAGACGCCTCCTCGAGCAGTTTCAGGGCTTAAAAGAAGAAACGAAGCCGTACAACAGGGCAGAGCAGAGCACAACAGCTCAGTTTATCTCCATAACTTCAAGGTACGTGATAGCTTCTTAGTCAGATCCATTTCAAAAAGCCTAATTCTCTGAGAAAATCTTCTACTGAATAGTTAAATTAGAGTTTGTAGTTTGTTGGAGCAGAGACGATGGACCGGTACCAGAGAGTAGAGAAGCCAAAAGCCGAGACGCCAATCGACGAGAACGAGATTAGGATTACTAGTCAAGGAAGGACGCGCAACTATATCTCTTATGCTATGAGTCTGCTTCAAGTATGCGTTCCTCTCATATGACGATGTTTTGGTGTTTTTTCTTTTATTAGTACGTTGTTATCTCTGTTTCGATTGGTTCTGAATTTGGATGAATAGGTTTTATTTGTGTTCTATGATTGTTTAAGAGATTGAGTGATTTTTAAGTTCTTTCTGTTTGCTCATATATGCTGTTTGATGTACTTTTTATACTTTTGTAGGACAAGGGTTCGAATGAAATTGTGTTCAAGGCAATGGGAAGAGCCATTAATAAGACAGTGACTATAGTGGAGTTAATCAAGGTTTTTTATGCTCGATAAAGTACTTAAGAGTGTGTGTGCGTGCTCGTGCATGTGTGTGGTTCTTCGGGTTTGATGATTAATGATAATGTCTTATGTTTACCATGGTTGCAGAGAAGAATTGTTGGCCTTCATCAGATCACATCAATTGGCTCCACGGACATTACTGATACATGGGAACCCCTTGAAGAAGGCCTCCTCCCGTAAGAGCAGTCTTCAAAATAGCTTTGAGGGTGTTCAATTTAATTAACTTCTTGTGGCTTGTATTGTCATGTTAGTGAGGAACTCTCTTTTTATTTCTTTTGTTGCTTTCATATTGCAGACTGGAAACCACAAGACACGTGTCTATGATCACGATAATTCTTTCCAATAAGGAAGTGAATACATCTGCTGTTGGGTGAGTTTCTATTTCACCAATGCAAATATGGCTTAATTTTTTGCTATCACATTATAATTATGCACTGTATCATCATTATGATCATTATGCGGTGCTTGATTTGTGAATCTGGAGAAGAAACACCACTGTGATATGGGAATATTACTTTTTGCCAACATTCATTGCCAATCTTAAATTAATTATAAACTTCCGTTGTCTCACAAATTGCTATACCCTCAGGTATCAGCCTCCATTACCAGCGGACCAGGTGAAGGCATGGACAATGTTTGATTATGAAGCTGGTATGCATGTTTATGATCAACTTCATTGTTTGAAATATCAATACTTGCATGTGGCTGAGTAGCTTTTGGGTTGCAGAGGGCTCACCAAGTGGTCGAGGTAGGGGTCAGAGTGGTAGAGGTAGGATGAATAACCGAGGTACATTTTCATGGAATTGAAAAGTGATGAGATGTGATAATGCACTTGATTGAGAAGTGTCTTGACACTTAGAATCTGGAATTCTTTGGGTACATGATCTGAATTGGATTTTCTATATAGGGAATGGTTATATATCTGCTGAGTATGATGATGGAGCTTGGGATCGTAACCGAGGTGGTGCTAGAGGTAGGGGCAGGGGTCGAGGAAGAGGTCGCAGTTTTCGTGGCCGCGGAAGGGGAGGGTACAGTGGACCTCAGGCTGATATGCAGCAAGATGGGGGCTACTATTATGAAGGACATGTTCAAGGCCGTGGTACCTTTTCTTTCCTGGCCTTTTGTTTTCTCTAGGATTTGTATGTTTTCATACTCTAGGCTTAAATTATGCTTGGTGTTTTACGAGGCAGTCCTTTTTTAGTTCAAGTTATTCATTGTTTAACGTTGAACCTAAATTGATTAGTTTACCATGGTTTAGGATTGGAAACTCAAGTTCAAGAAAATTTCCAATTGAACAAGTTGCACTTTATTTCAATTAAAATAAATAATTGCAGCAATTTAATGTGCAAGAAAAATACTTATTTGATTGCTCAGCTCCTCTGGTGACGGAAATGTTGTATTTGGTTCTTTAAGAACGTATGAATCAAGAGCTTGTCATGGAGAAGGGGCTTAATTACCCCTCCTTTGATAAAAAACTCTGATATTTAAAATACATTTCTTTGTGCTAATATGAATGCCTGACATTTTGAATAACAAGGTTTACTTCTATGCATGATCAGATTGATATAAACATAATTGTTATTATATTCCTATTACCTACGGTCTTGAGTATAGTAAATAAGGTGTTCGCAATGAGGGCAGTCTCATTACAGTTTTTTAAGATCCATATGCAAAGGTTTCGAAGCAAAATAATTTTGGACAACGCTCGCTGCTATAAGATTCAGTTATGACAATTATGCAATATAATCCAGTTATGGGGATTTAGACTCAGAGAGGATATTAATTGTGCTATATTTGTAGGTGGTGGCCGTGGAAGGGGTAACCGTGGAAGGGGCCGTGGTTTTAGATCAAATGTTCTGATCCAGGCTGCTGCATGAGGTCGTTTGGCTTTCCTTGAGTGCACGCAATTTAGCTCTTTGATACTGTCTCCAGTTTCATGTTTATCATCTTTTTCGTATCTGTTTTTCCATTTCGTTCGTTATTTAGTCTCAACTAGTAGTGTTAACTTTAGGATATATTCATGTGTAACTTTCGTAGACTAATCTTTGTAGCTTGAACCTGTGGCCTTACAGCAAGCCCCATTTCTTTGTTTTCGTTAGATGTATAAGGGGTTCTTGAGCAATTGTAACGTTTTGTTTTCTTAGTGAACAGTGCATTCTTTTATTTATATGCCTTTTCTATATTGTCATCTTTCGTGCAAAAGAAATAAGTGGTTCCTTCTAAGTTTCGTGTTTATTGTGGACTAATGTTGAAGTTTGCGGAACCACTTCAGTGTTTAGACTATAGGCAAAAGGCTATTCATCAAGCGTCAGGCTGCTTATTGAAGTCAACACCAGACACCGGCTCAGGTTCGTATAACATGTTCTTAAGGATAGTTGACCCAACACAAATTTCTGAACTTTAAATGTTTACTATTCATTTCCCTAAATTGATGTAAAAGTGAATCATGTTTAAGGATTTCACAAACTGATAGAAAATTGAAACATATTTAGGAGTCTGAATAATGTGCTTTAAGTGATGTTTAAAACAATTGTGAGCATTCGGTAATCCAAGTAGTGGAGTTAAGTCTTTTTACGAGTCTTCTAATTTAAGAAGTTGAAGGTTCGGCTTACAGTGAGGTGAGGTGTAACTCACATTATCTTTAAAGAGGATGGTTGGGACATGTTAAGTGTTATCTTAATCGAAATTATTATTTGATTGATTGGTGTTGCCATATAGGTTAGATTTATTAAACTTCCAGTAAAGCTGAACAATGCGTGCCTTATTCAAATGCCCTCCTAAGCTATTTTCAATCACTTCCATGATTGAACGTCATAGGAACAGATGTAAAGAAGGTAGAAAATAAATGCTTCCTAGGATTGCCAAATTGCAATTTTTTAGCCGCTAAATTTCAGGAGCCCCATTCTTGCAACCTACGCAATATTGTTTTTTTATGGCCGGTTGGCATCTGGTGGCCATGTTCGGTACGTAAATTAATTTTAGGACCAGGAAACTTGTAAGACAATGCTTGTTGGCTTTACATGATAATAAGTTCAGTTAAAGCCTAGATGGGGATAGGCAAAAGGGTGTCGAAGCTTGGTTCCATTTAGGATGACTAAATCTTATGATTGACTGACCTTGTTATCATATGATGACAATTTAGAGAGTTTACCTAAAATCTTGAAGGTTACCATGTGCGAAAATACGTTGAGACCTACAAATAATAATTAGATTGGATTTATCATTTAATTCTGAGTCGTCGCAGCATATTATTTACAAGTTGCGTGTGATCGATAATTTAATTAATATGAATTTGAAAGATAATGGTTGCAGGTTTTATTATTATAAATATGTATATTTTTTGGTTGTATATGAGAGATGCAAGAGAATTTCTTATGAAGTTTTTCATTTTAATAGTATTCTTACCTAGTATTTTTAATTTTAGAATTTTAAAGGAATATATTTGTTTGATGTAATTTTGAACTTATCCAACAATTTATTGAGATTTTCACCATCAAATTTCTTACCGAAGTGAGACTGATTAGTTTGGGTCGTCTGACTAACATATGCTATGATTCCCTGATGCCCATTATGTGATTGTGATTATAAACCATAACAAAACTTTTTTTGGTCTCCTAATGACATGATTCACTGATTGAGAATGGATTATCGAATAGGGTTAGGATCAGGTTAGGTCAAGTTTGAACCACTTATGGCACAAACTTAGCCTGATTTTTTTTTATTTTGGTCCAAACTAGGTGTAAGACTCTACCGATCAAGATCGTGTTTTGTGATAAAATAACACTGTTTTAACGTTTTGGTCGAATTAGTTTGAATAGTTTAAAATTTAGTCAATTCAAACTTTTGCTCGGTAGCTCATGCTGAGCTAGGTTCAGTCTAACATCCCTACTAAGCATAATTGTGATAATCAAAAGTTTATTATAACTTGATTTTTTTAAATTATCAACTCATCAAATAATTATTCGAAGCATTTGATTATATTATTTGATATGCAATATGTGATTAACAAATATTGTAAATTTTTGAAAATTTATTTATGGAAATCACAATAAGAGATCAAAGTTGAAAATAACAAAGCATCAGCTTTTCAGAACTCTTTAATGTCAAATACTAAGGCACATGTTGCACCAGACCAAACTAATAAGCGATTGTATGATATTAATAGGTCAAAACAAAACCATGTGAAGCGAATGATATGATCTAACCCAAAATATTCCCTTATAATAGAAAATAGAAAGTTGCTCGTATCTTTCTTCAAATTGGCAACAACTAGCACATTAAAAATACGAACAAAAACTCCATGGATAGTGGAGTGAGTTCTTGAACTTTTCACGGCTCTTGTGTTGGGTATAGCATGTGAGCATTGCAATGATAGAGGTAGAACATGGGAATAATTGATTGAGTCTCAGAATTCTGACAGACACTTTCAGAGATAAGTTTAATGTAAATTTAGGACATCATATGTAAGGTTGTTGCATTAAGTCTGACCTCTGGTTCCTTATTTATAGAGGCAGTTCTTGTCCTTGCAAATGCCACATTGTTGCTCTCTTCCTTTTTGCTCCATTTTTTATTACAGTTGCTTGTAAAGAAAATGGCAAAGCTACTGCTTATATCGGTGATCTTGGTTCAGTTCTGGTCGTATGTTATGGCTTATGCTTCTTCAGGATGGACAAAAGCTCATGCTACATTTTATGGTGGTAGTGATGCTTCAGGAACTATGGGTTAGAATCTCAACCTGTTTTCCTGTAGTTTGTTCTTGTTGTTTGATTCTGATATGTTTTGGGGTTAACAGTTTCTACTTCTTTTTTCTTTACCAGGAGGAGCTTGTGGTTACGGAGATTTATATTCGACTGGTTATGGGACTAGAACAGCTGCTCTGAGCACAGCTTTGTTCAACAATGGAGGTTCCTGTGGAGAATGTTACAAGATCGTATGTGACTATCAAACTGACTCCAGATGGTGTATCAAAGGAAGCTCTGTAACCATTACTGCAACCAACTTCTGCCCTCCAAACTATGCTCTTCCAAACAACAATGGAGGTTGGTGCAACCCTCCTCTCAAGCACTTCGACATGGCTCAACCCGCTTGGGAAAAGATCGGCATTTATAAGGGTGGGATCGTCCCTGTTCTCTTCCAGAGGTACGTGAAACTGAAACATATCTGATCCTGATAAAACTCAAGACTTTCAAGTTTACCTTAGAAAACCTGTCAAACGCTGATATAGATCTTACATCAAAAGTAGAAGTGGCAAATAGCCGGGCTGGCCCGACCCTCTTATCAGTTAAGCCTGGGCCCAAACTCGGTTAAATATAATCTGTTCTATTGACTTCGGAATAATCTAACCCGATTTTTTATTAATGTTATTGTGATGGACCTTAAATTTATGAATAATCTGTATTGTCAAAAATCTAAATGAACTTAAAATTTTTGTTCTTAAAAGATATGTTGGGCTAAACCAGAGGTTTAATGTGCAGGGTTCCATGTAAGAAGCATGGTGGAGTTAGATTCACCATTAATGGGAGAGACTATTTCGAGCTTGTACTGATAAGTAACGTTGCAGGAGCTGGATCAATCCAATCTGTATCAGTGAAAGGTTCAAAAACAGGATGGTTGGCCATGTCAAGGAACTGGGGAGCTAATTGGCAATCAAATGCATATCTAAATGGTCAATCCTTGTCCTTCAGGATCACTACTACTGATGGAGAAACCAAATTGTTCACAGACATTGTTCCATCAGGTTGGAGTTTTGGTCAGACTTTCTCTAGCAAAGTACAGTTCTGATGCAACTAAACTGTGTGCATCAGTTCCTCCAGAGTTCAGGATTTGTTCAGGCTGAGGCGTGCTTTTATTTTTTTTTCCCTGAAGCAGCCCCGCCTCCATTTCAGACTACCTATTGCATTGTGGAGGATTGCTTATAATCCCATGAACTCTTGGTTTAATTTCCAAGATTTTAATTTTTTTTACTCAAGATACAATAGATTTGTCGATGTGATTTTCTTACATGGAGTTGTTTCAATTTTATTGTCATTCATTAACAATCATCACAATGTGATGTAGATGTGCTTGTTCTCTACTTATATAGATTACAATCCAACTGCTTCAACCATCAAAAGTTCCAAATCTTATTCTAATTTTTTCTTTTGTGTCGTTAATGGTTGATCCTATCCACCATATACATATATAAAATAATTAGCAATTATATATTTTTTGAGATATTATATTACATAATTTATAATTATTTATTAAATTAAGTATGCTAAATAATGAAACCATATCTTTATCGTTGGGTCCTTGCAACAACTTTTAAGGTCATTATCTGATTCTATGTTTCAGTTCGTTTGTACTCTTTTCTTTAGAAACTTGTACTTTCAGGTACTTCCCTTTACCTATAGTGAATATGGCTATAATCTTTTTAAGGCTTTGCAATTTTTGCCTGGCCCAACCCAGCGGGCCATAAGCTGAAATTGTTTGGATGGGTAAACAACATAAACTATGTCGTTTTGTAAATATTTTTATAGAAGAATAAGGATGGGTCAGGTTGGGCTACGGCCGGTAGGCTAGACGTCCGACTCGACCTGTTGACATCTTTAATCTTTTTTAATATGAAAATTAAAAGAGTCATTATTATGACTGATATTATTTAAATTATATTATATAATATATCATAAATTATTTTTAATAAGTTGAGATAATTTAGACAATATTAATAATTTTTATTATAAAGACTGCTTAAATAATAACGATATAAGCGATTTATAAGAAGTATAAGATAATAAATATTATTATTTCTAACAAAATATAAATGAACTCTTAAAAATTACAAAATCTACGTAAACTCCTACTAATTTGATATTTATAGGTTAAACATTAATGATTCTTTAAATTTTTATTTTGATAAAACTTAGTAACCATGTAAAAATTAACAATTTTATTATTTAATAAAGAGGGTTTATTTGGGTCATTTGGAAATAACTTCTCTGCTAGTTAGGGTAAAGCTATATACTACTAGACTTTTCCAAACTTCGTGTCTCAGCGAAATTTTTACTGAATATTATTGTTATTGTTGTTGTTTGTAATAAAAAGGGTTTATTTATATAATAAGAAAAACTTTAAAAGGTGTATTAGTAAATTCTATACATTTAATACTAATTATAAACAGTATAATCTTATAGACTGAAGTCAAAATTTTAAAGATGTATGAGTAAAAAATTAAAAAGTTTAGAAATTTAAATGTATTGCCTTTTGAAAAAAAAGCACTTTGGCCCCTTAAAGAGTGGTTGCGTTGGTAGAGTGGAGAGCAAGAGGCTAAAAGGTCTTGTGTTCAAATCTCCCTACTTACGCTCTCTCTATTGAGTTTGTCGTACAATGTTTGACTAATACAGAGTACCCAATTGATACGATTTGCAGGCTATTGCATCAATCCGAAAGCTTATCCAATGCACATCTAAAAAATGATGACCGCTGATTCCTTCGTTTATAAAAAAATTACTTCACTTCAATGTTTGTATACCCAAGTTAACACCAACAGTAATTAAACAACTATGCTTGTTATATAATTTTAGAGTTGGCATTTTGGTCCGAGCTTGATTCATTCTAATATGAAATTAATAAACAAAATTTAAGTTAATCAGATTTTAATCGGGTATTTTGGTCCGAGCTCGATTTATTCTAATATGAAATTAACGAACAAAATTTAAGTTAATCAGACTTTAATCGGGTTTAGACTTTTTAGAAAAATTTTGGGCTGGGCCCAAGCATATATGCTTCAATGCTACTCCACTTCATCAGCGAGTGACATAAGTTGCTTGAAGCTGCTATACCTAAACAAACAAAACTTGCAGGTTGGTTATGGAGGTCAACTTGATAATACAAGCAAACACCCTCTTTAGTTCTTAAACAAAATAAACAATAACAGAGTAAGTGTGTCACTGGCTTGTCTTCTTCTGTACATCCACGAACACTACTCCAATATTATGGTTCTTGATCACCAAATCTCTTAACAACCTTATCCTTCTCTTTAACAACTCTTAACGAACATATCACTCCAGTTCAACTCCTTCTATAAATTCAGAAGGTTCTTCATCCAAATTTGTATTCAGATAAACAAAACTTGTTAGTGTCAAAGCTTGTAAGTTCAATCATGGCAGCTTTAGTTACTCTCGTTTTAGCTGCTATTTTCATCATTTCTTCTTCTGTAAAAGCGCTCACCCCAAACTACTATGAACATTCATGTCCAAATCTAGAGTCCACTGTCACGAATGCTGTTAAAAAAGCTATGTTGAATGATAATACAGTTCCTGCTGCTCTGCTTCGGATGCACTTTCACGATTGCTTCATTAGAGTAACCATTTTTCTTTTGTTTTCTTTAGCTTTATCCTTAAAACATCCCATCAATTATGCTTTGGTTTTTAGCAGATTCCGATGACATGTTCTTGGAATGTGTATTTTTATGATTAGGGATGTGATGCTTCTGTGCTCCTGGAATCGAAGGGACAGAACAAAGCAGAAAAGGACGGACCTCCTAATATTTCACTGCATGCTTTTTATGTGATTGACATTGCAAAGAAAGCTGTAGAATCTATGTGCCCTGGAGTGGTATCTTGTGCTGATATTCTGGCTCTAGCTGCTAGAGATGCTGTACATTTGGTCAGTATCTATCTAAACACTAATCCATCTGTTTCTTAAAACCTTGTCATCTGATTGGATATATGTATACGTGTGTTTCTTAGTCTGGAGGTCCTACTTGGGATGTGCCAAAAGGAAGGTTAGATGGGAGAATTTCCATGGCAAGTGATACTAGACAATTACCAGGTCCTGTCTTCAACATCTCTCAGTTACAGCAAAATTTCGCTCAAAGAGGCCTTTCCATGGAAGATCTTGTCGCTCTCTCAGGTACTAATTAACACACATCCGTAGGCTTGGCAATCCAGCAGCCATTGCAAAGGCAAATCATCAGAAATTACCCATCTGCTAAAACATAGGGATTAGTTTAGTAGTGAATAACACTCATTTTCTTGCACTTGGGAATCTTGTTTCAGGAGGACACACTCTAGGGTTCTCTCATTGTTCATCGTTCCAGAACAGAATCCACAACTTCAATGCCTCTCACGACATCGACCCAACGATGAGTCCAATCTTCGCAGCCAGTTTAAGACAAGTTTGTCAGATGCACAACAAAGTCAGGAACGCCGGTTCTCCTCTGGACTCTACATCGACAGTGTTCGACAACTCTTATTACAAGCTACTTCTACAAGGCAGGAGCGTCTTCTCGTCCGACCAAGCTCTGCTCACTACACCAAAAACTAAGGCATTGGTGTCCAAATTTGCGAGCTCCCGAGAAGAGTTCGAGAAGGCTTTTATCAAGTCCATGATCAAAATGAGCAGCATCTCTGGTGGACAGGAGATTAGGTTAGATTGTAAGGTCATTAGGTGATGATGTTCTTTCCTTTTTGTGTGTTATCCGCGATTTGAATTGTTTTGGAAGGACCAAAAGCAATAAAACGGTTCACTTGAGTTTTGTGATGTGAGCTTGAGTGTGTTTTCCTCAATCCTTGGAGCCGTCGAAGTGGACGGAGACAGGATTTGATTGGAACATTTGTTGTCTTCTTTTGTGTAATTTGAGTTTGGTAGGAGAAAAGGGGGTGAGTAAAATGTATTCATAAGAAAGCCGTCTGCCACGAAACATGCGATCACGGCGGGGGATGGATTTTTTTACCTATTTAAATCTATTTTTTACTCCTTTCGACTAGTTTTGGGTTCGAGTACCGGACAATTCAGTATAAATATCTATTGAAATGGAATGAAATCTTATATAATGTGTGTAAAAATATGAATTCTTTTTTTTAACTCATCTCAATAAAAAGAAAAAAATATATTTTCATCTTCTTTTTTCTCTTCCCTCAGTGAATAAATAATTTATTCGGTTTACTTAATTTATGAATTATTATTTCCCTACAATAATTTATTTAATATCATTAATAAGATAGTTTGATTAAGAAACAATCCCTCTACTATTTAAAAGTAAGATTGCTTGCTATCGAATCTCTTTAGATCTCGTGTTTTAGCGAAATTTTTACTGAATTATTATTTTCCTCGTGAAATAGTTTTATACATTTAGAAATTATGCTCTTGTCTTTAGCACCATAAAGGATCAAAATATAAGGTTATATTTGACTCTAGTGTTTTTATATCGGTCTTGTGTCAATTAATTTAAATTTGTAAATTTATCAAACAATTTATCTAAAATATGTAATCTAAAAATTGTAATATGTATTTGAAAATCTATCCAAATATATATTTAAAACATAATAGTGATTTATTTATGATAACAAAAATAAATTAGATTGAATTTGATCTTAAATCTAGTTGAGTCTAAATATATAAATATAAACTCGAGTTAAAATTTAATTAAATCTAATTTAATTTGTTAATTTTAGGTCCAATTGGACATAGCTAATTTAATATAATTAATCAAATATAAAAATGTTAAATTTAGATT
>JANZXP010000006.1:952827-965164 GCA_027576715.1 Erythroxylum flavicans
GATCCCTCCTATTATACTTCCCTTTATCGTTCTCTTGCCTGCAAAAAAGACGAATCAACCCAATACTTTCGAATCAAATGCGAAAAATTGATTTCTTACACTTAAAAAGGTCAAATCGCCCACTCCAAGTATTTTTACATTCCGGCCCGATAGTAATAGAGGGGTAAATTACGGTTTAATCTCACTCAGTTCTTTAAAAAGAGAGCCCTCGTGTCTGATGCGCATAAGAAACTATCACATTAAATAAAACTCCCACACTATTACTACTGAGACTCGAATTTATAATCTTGCACTCAACAACTTCCTTAAAAACCAATTGAGCTACTCAAACGGGCACAAAAAATATAAAAAAGCTGATATTGTCATACCGAATATTAAAGGGAAAGCTGATAGATCAAATCTGTCAGGAGCACCGAGCACTGATAAAATCCCACTAACTTTTAGCAATTCCAGGATTGATCCCAGAGGGTGCTCAGCTGGTACTGTATCCAACATAAAATCCAGTTTTCGCTTTCCAGCCTGGAAAAGTTAAACATGGTTATACAAGCAAAAGGTATTTGTTTGCTTTCTGTTTTAGGCATCTGAAAGTGTTGGAAAATGCGAATAAAAGACGTAAGCATTTTTTTAAGAATTTAAGAGGAAACAAACCTGCATCTGTTCAGGGTCTGTGCTGATTACGAAATCGTCAGCTCCTAATCGTTCTTTGGCTTCTCTTTCTTTGGACGGAGAGGTACTGTAACAGTTACATGGTGACCAAATGCCTTACCAAACTTCACAGCTATGTGACCAAGGCCTCCAAGACCAACGATTCCTATCTTCTTCTTTGGTGAATCCAGAAGTGAACTGTCCTTCAATGGTGTGAACACGGTAATCCCAGCACATAACAATGGTGCTGCAGCATCCATTGGTAGGTTCTCTGGTATTCTTACCACGTACCTTCACATCAAATTTAGTTTTTTCATCAATCTCAAGAACATTTAAACCGTTACGTTAAATCGCAATAACGATCCGAACCGATATATAAAACCCACCTGTGATCAGCAACCAGCATGTCTGAGTAACCACCATATGTGACAGTACCATCCCAGAAAATGCCATTATAGGTAAACTGCAACTGGTCACAATAATTTTCCTGAGAACTTTTGCAGAACTCGCACTCCAAACACGTTGCTGCCAAGCACCCAACACCAGCCCTATCTCCAACTTTGAACTCCTTCACATTGCTCCCCACTTCAGTGATCACTCCAGTGATTTCGTGCCTGAAAAAACAGAATAAATCGAAACACCAAATTGTAAAATTCCTGAAACCTGACAAACGAAAGCACAGGTTCAGTTCAGGACATCGACTTTCTCACCCTGGCACAACAGGGTACATGGTGATTCCCCAGTCGTTTTTCGCATAGTGAAGATCGGTATGACATATCCCACAATACAGTATCTTTATAGTCACATCGTTGATCCCATTTTCTCTGTTCATTACAAGATGTGTTAGTTCAAAAACTAAGGAAGGAATGAAACAGAAGCATTAGAAAAATGATCAGACCTTCTCTTGAGAGTGTAAGGACTGATCTTGCCAGAGGTGTCATAAGCTGCCCAGCCTGAAAATTTGGCCCACGCAATAGAAATCTTTAGCATTCTAAAAATACGGATAAAAGATCTCTCTTAAAGACAACATTTACTTCTTGTAAGTTATAATTACTTCATAGAGTGTTTAACTTATTTATTTTCCTACTTAGCTAATTAATGTATTGATAGACTTAATCAGAGTTAGTCCTACATGAATCTTTTTTGGTCGGTATATTTATTTAACCTTTTGATCTAATTAGAGTTACTCTTATATGTGTCTTTTCTAGTATGTCATCTTACCATTTATTGTTAAGCTTTGACTTGTTCTATATGTATATTATTTTATGTTGTCATACATACTTTTTTAGTATAATGATTATTCAATATCTTTATTATTTATTTGTATTTAGTGATTTTTATTACATTTTTATGTGTATTTGATTTTTTTATATGTATGTGCATCCACTTATAATTTTAAAGTTTCTTCACAGCTTTATCATAAACAATTTCTATTAGATAAAAGTAAGATTGTTTATTATTGACCTTCTCAAATTTTATATTTTAGCAACATTTTAACTGGGCATTGAGGACCATGCTAATTTTGACGATGATGATATGCAAGTCCCGGGGAGTAAGATGGGCCGATCCGTGGTCCTGTTTGATCATAGGTTAATCAATTTTGACCTATCATTTATTTTATTAAAAAAAATTTTAAAACGGGGTCGTTTTAAAACTAATAGATGCGCCACACATTAGGCCTGTCAACCCATAGCCTAATCAATTTAGGCAAAAGCAGACTAAGTTAGGCCGATGTTGCTATCCCCGTCGGAAAGTAACTGGTGGATCACTGTATTGTGACCTCTAATTTGAACACTTTTCTTTAATGGAAGAAATCTGAAAGTCTTTTGTCTTCGCAAGTTTGTAAAAAGGGCGGTTGGAAAATTAATGCATTTTATTTTAAATAAATTCATTAATGAAAATATTAATTCTAATATTTTAAAAATTAGACTAAAAATTAAACAGGTAAAATAAGAATTTTAATATTTAAAAGATTTAACTGGTATTATTAGACTATCGTAAAATTAACTTGAATAAACTTAAAAAGATTTAAAATATAATTTAAAAAGATAATTCTTATCTACTGAATAATTTAAAGTTTAATTGAAAAGAAGATTATTAAATAAAAATTAATTTATTTATTTTGATTTATAAGAATTTGATAATTAATGAAAATTGTTCAATTAATTAATAAATTAATCGAACTTTCACAAAAAAAGTTATTAAAATAAATCAAACTAAAAAATTGAAAACTAACCAAAAAATTGTACGGTTCAAAATTATGATGCTATTGTTATTAAAGATAATTTTTTTAATTGAAGTGTTTGATTATTAAAAATATAAATAAATAATTAAAATTTTAAGAAATTAATATTGGAATAAAAATATAAAATATTTGTAACTTATAATTTATCATCTCAAAAAAAGTCTAAAATGAACATGAAAATTTAACTTTTCCAACAAAAAAGAGTTTTTATAAATACTTTATAGTAATTAATGCGAGTTCAATGAATTAATGGATCTTATTGGTAATACATGATTTTACCCTTTTGCAAATTTTCTGATTTAAATAATTTAATACAAAGACACTAATCAGAAATCTAGTTGAGGCGTGAAATCTGAAAAGATTTAGTAGTACGCAATTTTTTCTGTAACTAATAGAAAGATTGACTTAAATAATTTATTATTGAAAATTTTGTATTAATCAAAGTTTTAGATCATAGGAAAATATATTTCTCTAGTTAATATAAATAATTGAATATCGGTTCAATAATTAAATGAAAGTGCTTAATACACAATTCACACACATTTTTTTCTTTGTCAATGGATCATAATCTCTTCTCTCAATCATGACGAAAGAATCCTGCAGAATAAGTGGCTCGGTAGAAGAACATCACACCTTGAGGTTCCTACAGTTTTGATGAATTTCCAGCAATGTCAATGACGAATCGATATCTAACATCATTTCTTGCAAGACGATCCATGCTTTGGTTGATCTCTTCAGGTTTAACAACTTCAATGTCGCGAGTGATCTCATGCTTCCCACACAGGTCCAGCATCTCTTGTGTCTCTTTGATCCCTCCTATTATACTTCCCTTGATCGTTCTCTTGCCTGCAAAACAGATCAATCAACCCAATTTTCAGTACTCTCGATTCGACTTTGTCCCAAATCAAATGAGAAAAACTAGTTTTCCGAGCTACTGTCATACCGAATATCAAAGGGAAAGCTGACAAATCAAATGGTCTGTCAGGGGCACCGACCACTGACAAAGTCCCGTTAACTTTTAGCAATTCCAGGATTGGTCCCAGAGGGTGCTTAGCTGATACTGTATCCAGTACAAAATCCAGGGTTCGCTTTCCAGCCTGGAACAGTCAATAGTTATATAATAAGCAAAAGGTACTTGTTTGTTTTCTGTTTGGTGCATTGGAAAGTGTTGGAATATGTACTTGATGGCGAATAAAGGATAACAAACCTGCATCTGTTCAGGGTCTGTGCTGATTATGAAATCGTCAGCTCCTAATCGTTCTTTGGCTTCTCTTTCTTTGGACGGAGAGGTACTGATAACAGTTACATGGTGACCAAATGCCTTACCAAACTTCACAGCTATGTGACCAAGGCCTCCAAGACCAACGATTCCTATCTTCTTCTTTGGTGAATCCAGAAGTGAACTGTCCTTCAATGGTGTGAACACGGTAATCCCAGCACATAACAATGGTGCTGCAGCATCCATTGGTAGGTTCTCTGGTATTCTTACCACGTACCTTCACATCAAATTTAGTTTTTTCATCAATCTCAAGAACATTTAAACCGTTACGTTAAATCGCAATAACGATCCGAACCGATATATAAAACCCACCTGTGATCAGCAACCAGCATGTCTGAGTAACCACCATATGTGACAGTACCATCCCAGAAAATGCCATTATAGGTAAACTGCAACTGGTCACAATAATTTTCCTGAGAACTTTTGCAGAACTCGCACTCCAAACACGTTGCTGCCAAGCACCCAACACCAGCCCTATCTCCAACTTTGAACTCCTTCACATTGCTCCCCACTTCAGTGATCACTCCAGTGATTTCGTGCCTGAAAAAACAGAATAAATCGAAACACCAAATTGTAAAATTCCTGAAACCTGACAAACGAAAGCACAGGTTCAGTTCAGGACATCGACTTTCTCACCCTGGCACAACAGGGTACATGGTGATTCCCCAGTCGTTTTTCGCATAGTGAAGATCGGTATGACATATCCCACAATACAGTATCTTTATAGTCACATCGTTGATCCCATTTTCTCTGTTCATTACAAGATGTGTTAGTTCAAAAACTAAGGAAGGAATGAGACAGAAGCATTAGAAAAATGATCAGACCTTCTCTTGAAAGTGTAAGGACTGATCTTGCCAGAGGTGTCATGAGCTGCCCAGCCTGAAACAGTTTGTGCTAGGTTAGGAGCTTCTTGAGCCATGAGAACTTGGAGAGAGTTTCGGAGATGAAATTGAAAGTGAAGTTTTACATGAAAGTTTGGGCCTGCTTGCTCTGGTATTTAACAAGGTTATACGCAAGTCCTGACTCCTGACAAGGTACTGGTAGTTGTATAGGTTAATTTAGAGGGAAACATCTACGTAACATCGCTGTACTTGCACCTGTAATTTGGACACTTTTCTTTAACGGAAGAAATCAGAAGTCTTTCGTCTTCGCAGGTTTAGTGAAAAGGGTCGTTGGAAAATGCATTTTCTTGCAATAAAGTTTTCAAATGTCAAATTTTCTTAATTGAAGTGTTAAAATATAAATAATTAATTAAAATTTTAAAATTGGAATAAAAATATAAAAGATTTGTAATTTGTAATTTATCATCTCTGAAATTTTCTAAAATGAACATGAAATTTTAATTTTTACAAAACTATTTGTTTAAATACTCTAAATATTACAATGATTTAAAACTTCGAACAGTAAAGTTTTTTGGTTTGGTTTTTAACTTTTTAGATTTATTTTAATAACTTTTGTTGTAAAAATTGATTAATTTATTAATTAATAAGTCAAATTTCGTGAATTAATAAATTCTTATAAACTAAAATAAATCAATTAATTTTTATTTAACAATCTCATTTTTTAATTAAACTCTAAATTCTTCAGTGAGTAAAACAATCTCTTTCAATCATATTTTAAATTCTTTAAAGTTATTTAATCTGTAGCTCTTTTTGTGACAATTTAATACCGATTAAACATTTTAAACTTTAAATTTCTTACCTTATCAGTTTAATTTTTGGTTCGGTTTTCAAGACATTGATAAGTAATTGATGTGAGTTCATTAAAATATAGGATCTATTGGTAACACATGATTTTACCCTTTTGCAGATGTTCTAATTTAAATAATTTATTGTTGAAAATTTTATATTAAACAAAGTTTTAGATCATATGAAAATATATTTCTCTAGTTACTATAAATAATTGAATGTCAGTTCAGTAAATTAATAAATATATTTTTTTACATTTTTTTCACACATGCTGTAATTTTAATAATATAGTGTTAAAAAACTCAAATAAACATGAAATTTTAAGTTTTATAAAAACATATCTTTCAGTTTCCTTTTGTCGTTATTTAATTTTAATAATTTAGTGCTGGAGATTTAAAAAAAAAAAAAAGTTAGGTAAGCCTAAGCGTTCAAAGTTCAAACAAAAAGAATATTGTTTGTTGGAATCCGAAACGAAAGAACACAATCATTTACATGTGGAAAACACCTTCACCTTTCATGGCAGACTTTGAAGTTTGAACCCACGAGGTCAATGCTCAGATTGATTTCAAGCCCCGTGAGAGTGGTTGAGTGGTTAGAGTGAGGAGATATTCGAATCTCTCTATTTATACTTTTTTTTTTTTCGAGTTTACCGTATAAGGTAAGTTTAGTGTAGAGTAAGTAGTTGGCGTAATATACAGATTATTGCGTCAATTTAAAATTTTACCTAATGCGCATATAAAAGATAACAACTGTGAGTTCTTTCGTTAAAAAAATGATTTCAAATCAAAACCAATAATTTTTCCCCAATAATTTATAAATTTACATCATATGAATTAGTTGACGAATTTACGATTAAGATCTAAACAATTAGGAAAGATAAAATTGGGCCAATTTATTCTGACCCAAAGTCAATAAATTAATTTATTTAAATCAAAATTTAGGTCGAGATTGAATTTAAAAAATAAAAATTTTGAGTCTCAAATTTAGTCCTAACTTAAGCTTCATAATCTAATCTAATCCAATTTTAGTGTCTAAAATAATGTAATTTTATTCAATTAGTGAAATTACCAAAATGATATCATCATTAGACTAAGTTTAAGGCTTTTGGATTGAGCATTGGGTAGTCTTGAGGCATAGAAAGAGTTATAATCGATTTATTATCATCAATATAAATAGTAAATTCTTTTTTTTTTTTAAAAGGAGAAACCTGCGGTTGCTATTATTTAGATACGCAATAGATAAATCTTCATATTGACGCAATAGTCTGCAAATCACGCCAACCAAATATTCTGCACTAAACAGTCCTTGTATGACAGGCTCGATCGAGAGAGTATAAATAGAGAGATTCGAACATAAAATTTTTTAGCCTTATGCCTTCCACTCTACTAACTCGACCATCTCCTAAATTCGATATAACTAATATTTGTAAATTTGATTGATTATATCTCCGCTCTCAATTAATCATTTTATTTAAAATTTTAAGTAAATTGTAACTTCTTACCAATTTTCAAACCCAAAAGTCAAGAGTGTGAACCGCTATTATAATATCCCCACTAGCAACTGACTGGACCACCTTAGAAAATCCAAGAAAACCAGACCAGTCCAATCCATTCCAAGGTTGTTGCCTTTCTTTAGTCATGGTCTGAATAGGACATGGTACTACGATTCTAATAGTCCCATTGACTTGTTTCGTCATCTTTCGAGTCTTTCGTGTAAATTTCTCACATGAACATCGTAAAATATCACTTAACAAACTTCCTTGAAAGCATCCTTCTAACAACCCGAAATATTGGAAGATTGAGTGTAGTTAGACACGGCATCCTGGACTTGGGCTTAGGCCGAGATTCGACCTGAAACTTAATCAGACCCAAGATGCACAACTTGATTCAATTCGATTGTACTTTGAGTAGAATTCAAGTCTGAAAGATTTAAACGGTCTGACCACATGCCCGAAACGATATTGTTTCGGGTAATTTTTTCGGGCCATGGATAGAAAACCCACTTCAACTTCAGACTGCAGGTTCTTGTAGTGTAGTCTCTGGGCTCTTTTACAATGGGTCAAAGGAATTGAAACAGTCGTTTTAGCCCATGTATGCATTATTGGTTAGCCTCCTTCGCTCTTGCCTGGTGGCCTGGTTTTTGGAAAGATAAATTATTATTTTTTAAAATAATTGTTAAAATATTTTTAGCCAATGCAATTTGCATCTTTTAATATTTATTGAAATGATAAAAATCAATGATTTAAAAAACTCAATCGGTTCGGTCAGTTTAACCGTAAAAATCTTGAATTTTCTAACTTTTCGGTTCGGTTTTTAACTTTCCGGTTTTTTACTCTAATATCTCTTGTTGTTAAAAATCGACCAATTTATTAATTAATTGATCAATTTTTTAAAATTAACAAGTTCTTATAAACTAAAATAAATAAACAAATTTTTATTTAACAATTTTTTAAAATAAAATTAAAATTATTTGATAGATAAGAACAATATCTTTCAATCATATTTCAAATTCTTTAATTTTATTCAAACTTAACCGATTTTATAACAGTTTGATATTAGTTAAACCTTAAATTTCTTGTCATACCGGTTTAACTTTCAGTTAAAATTTTAAAACAAAATCAAACAATTGAATTGAAATTAAAAATATGTCATTTTTAGAGACTTGAATAGGGTTTGTTTCTACAAAATATTTGTCAAAGCAAATAAAAAATGTGATTGATTAAGGAATATTAAATATTTTACATTTATTTGGCATCAATTTCACATCGAAATTAAGCTTTTCTTTTATTAGTACCAATAGTTTAAAATTCAATTTCCTTTCATATTTGTTTTATGTCCGTGTCACCCTCATTAGAATTTTTAAAATCAATTAAAACGTAAATCATGTCTCACATATTTATTGTAAAGCAAATGATGTTGGACTACTCTAAGCCCTTCAAAGAGTGTTAAATTGAGAATTACCATCAAATGTAGTATACTGTGTTTTATTAAATTGCAATATTTTCCTAATCACATTTTTTATTTAACAATATGGACATATAAATAAATAAAATTAAGGTTAATTGTAATAAAATTATAAATTTTACTCAATTTTAAAATAGTAGTACAACAATAATTCAGTGAAAGTTTTACTAATATATAAGGTTGATCTATTGTCATCCCTACTAATACACGAGATCAGTGGAGGTTTAGAAATACGTACCCTTTCTCCTACCTCAATTTTAAGATAGTAATATGATTTTTAAAATTGTCACTAAAATACTCCAAATTTTAATTTAAAAAAAATTTGACGTCAAGTTCTTTGTGAATGTATCATGTCAGCTTAGCATTTTTATCATGTGATTGTTATATATCATATTTTTGTCATGTATAAAAATTATTTTTAATAAATTAAAAATATCAAAAAATCTAAAATAATTATGCAGTCCTTCTTTACTTCTTTATTGGCACTCTTTTCTTGTCTAAGACTATGTTTGATTGAACGTAAGATTTTTAATTGAATGAAATATAATGTAATATTAGAAAATTGTTGTTTGGGAAGAATGGAATGGTTCATAATGTAATAAAGTGAAATGTTGTTTAAAAAATGGGTTCATAATGTAATATAGTGAAATATTGTTTATTAATTTACATTATATTATAAACTCCCCCAAATCGGAAGTAACTTATTTTTACTGTTTATGATGGAATGAGAAGTAATGTGAAACTCTCCCCTTTCATACTTCAATCATAATTTCATACAATATGGACATATAAATAAATAAAATTAAGGTTTATTGTAAACAAAATTATAAAAATATTTTTTAATAAATTAAAAATACCAAAAATTATAAAATAATTATGCAGTCCTTCTTTACTTCTTTATTGGCACTCTTTTCCGTATAAGGCTATGTTTGGTTGAACGTAAGGTTTTTAATTGAATTGAATGATTCATAATGGAATGGAATATAAATGAATGTAATATTATAAAATTATTGTTTGGGAATGATGAAATGGTTTATAATGTAATATAGTGAAATGTTGTTTGAAAGAAGGGTGTATAATGTAATATAGTGAAATATTGTTTATCATTTACATTCCATTATAAACCCCTCAAATCGGAGGTAACTTATTTTTACTGTTTATGATGGAATGAGATGTAATGTGAAACTCTTCTCTTTCATACTTCAATCATATTTCATATAATATGGACATATAAATAAATAACATTAAGGTTAATTGTAAACAAAATTATAAAATTTACTTAATTTTAAAATAGTAGTACAACAATAATAACAAAAACAATTTAATGAAAGTTCCACTCATATATAGGGATGACAATGAGTGGCCCATGAGCCTAAATTCAAATATTTTCAATGGATCGACCTATTGCCATCCCTGTTGATACACGAGGTCAGAGGAGGCTCAGAAATACGTGGCCTTTCCCCTAACTCAATCTTAAGATAATAATATGAATTTTAAAAATGTCAATAAAATTTTATAATTTTTAATTTTTTATAAAAATAAATCGACGTTAGGTTTTCTGTGAATATATCATGTCAGCTTAGCATTTTTATCATATGATTGTTACATATTATATTTTTATCACATATAAATTTTATTTTTTAATAAATTAAAAATATCAATAATTCTAAAATAATTTACAGTCCTTCTTTGCTTCTTATTGGCACTCTTTTCTCGTTTAAGGCTATATTTGGTTGAATGTAAGATTTTTAATTAAATGGAATGATTTATAATAGAATGTAATGTAAATGAATATAATATTAAAAAATTATTTGAGAAAGATGAAATGGTTCATAACGTAATATAGTGAAATGTTGTTTGGAAAAAGAGTTCATAATATAATATGGTGAAATATTGTTTATCATTTTACATTTTATCATAAACCCCCCAAATCGGAAGTAACTTATTTTTACTGTTTATGATAAAATAAAATGTAATGTGAAACCACCATCTCCTTTCATACTTAATCATATTTCATATAATATGGACATATAAAAAAATTAAATTAAGGTTAATTGTAAACAAAATTATAAATTTTACTCAATTTTAAAATAATAGTACAATAACAATAACAACAACAATTCAAAGAAAGTTCCACTCATACATAGGACAATGGGTGGCCCATGGGCCTAAACTCAAGTATTTTTAATGGACCGATTTATTACCATCCCTACTGATACACAAGGTCAGAGGAGGTTCAAAAATACATAGCCTTTTCCTTAACTCAATTTTGAGATAGTAATATGAATTTAAAAGATCTCATTAAAATGTTATAATTTTCAATTTTTTATTAAAAAAATGACGTTAGGTTTTATCTGAATGTATCATGTCAGTTTAGCATTTTTATCATATGATTGTTACATATTATATTTTTATCACATATAAAAATTAGTTTTTAATAAATTAAAAATACCATAAATTATAAAATAATTATGCAATCCTTCTTTACTTCTTTATTGACACTCTTTTCTCGTCCAAGACTATATTTGGTTAGACGTAAAATTTTTAATTAAATAGAATGATTTATAATGAAATATATTATAAATGAATGTAATATTATAAAATTATTGTTTGAAAAAAATGAAATGATTCATAACGTAATATAGTGAAAGTTTTAAATTAACCTCTAAATTCGAACTTTACTTGAAATTCGATTTACACCGAGCTAAGTCGGACGGGGCTGAACATAATTTTCGCCCGGCCCCATTCATCACCTGGCTGTCACATGCGATGGTTATTTCGGTTGGTGGCGAGAACAAAAGTTACATGGGACAATGAAAATGAAAAAAGAGCATAAAAAGGCTTTCACGTGATGATTGTGTACGTACCGAATGAATAATCACGCTGTAAGCATGCTAACAGCAATATTTACAACTAATTTTATGAACCGACATTGAGAGTTTCGGTTAAATTATGCATCCAACACATATATAATATTAATAATTAATATTAAGTTCATTACCACATGTTATTACATATTAAACCAATATTTGAAAAATCGAACCAAAAGTTAAACTAATAAAATAAGATATTTAAGCTTTAAAAGGTTAAACTAATATTAGATCGTAATAAAATTATTTAATAATTGAATAAAATTAAATAATTTAATATGTGATAAAATGAGATTGTTCTTAATTCAATGTTTAATTGAAAAGCAAGACTATTACATAAAAATTAATTAGTTTATTTTAATTTATAAAAAATTAAATTTGTAGGGCAGCTAATCTAAGATTAGCGCTTTAGGCTTACAAACAAGAGGAAGGAAGTAAGCTTTGGGAATGCTTCCGAGTGAATCGATCCTAACAGCCTAAAGCGAAAGAGTTCACTCTCTAGAAGCACGAGCGGGCGGCTTTGAAACTTCAAAAGGCTACTCCTTAAAGAAGCGGTTATCCCAGGTTATTGTAACACCTGATATGAAAAAAGTAGCTAGGATAAATCTTCATCAGAGTGTCCTTTCCTTTCGTGGATGCTCTAAGAG
>JANZXP010000006.1:969576-983055 GCA_027576715.1 Erythroxylum flavicans
ACATATTAAAACCAATATTTGAAAAATCGAACCAAAAGTTAAACTAATAAGATAAGATATTTAAGGTTTAAAAGGTTAAACCAATGTTAGACCGTAATAGAATTATTTAATAATTGAATAAAATTAAAGAATTTAATATGTGATAAAATGAGATTGTTCTTAATTCAATATTTAATTGAAAAGCAAGACTATTACATAAAAAATAATTAGTTTATTTTGATTTATAAAAAATTAAATTCGTAGGGCAGCTAATCTAAGATTAGTGCTTTAGGCTTACAAACAAGAGGAAGGAAGTAAGCTTTGGGAATGTTTCCGAGTGGATAGATCCTAACGGCCTAAAGCGAAGGAGTTCACTCTCTAGAAGCATAAGCGGCGGCTTCGAAACTTCAAAAGGCTACTCCTTAAAGAAGCAGTTATCCTAGGTTATTGTAACACCTGCTATGGAAAAAGTAGCTAGGATAAATCTTCCTCACAGTGTCCTTTCCTTTCGTGGATGCTCTAAGAGTGGCATCCACATGATTAGAAGGCAGTGACGAAGGGTTCGGTTAAAGTGCTAACATGGAAAGAGCGGAAATGCCCACAATAGCCTCTTCGATAGGAGCGTGCCTCGCCATCTTATTTACTGCTAGATGTCAACTTATGAAAATTGACTGATTAATTAATAAACTAATTGATCTTTAATAACAAGAGGAGTTAAAATAAATCAAACTAAAAAGTTGAAAGTCATAGGAATGACAATTGGGCCAGGGTCAGACTTGACCTTACCTGACTCTACCCAAAGTCAATGGGCTAGGCTTGGGATGACTTGATATTGGGGCAAGCTCAGGCTTATGCAATTCAGGCCAGGCCTGACCTGAGGTTCAACCATTTTAAATAAAATGATGTCGTTTTCAACAAAATAACGTCATTTTATACTTATAAATTTAAAAAAATTGGTAGGGTTGAGTCGAATCTGGGACTCAACAGGCAAGGATCGGGCCATACTCATTGCTAACCCTAGAAAATCAAACTGAAAAATTGACTGATTCAAAATTTTTATGATTGAACCAATCTAACTCGTTTAATTTTGTAATCGTATATTATAATCAATTGATTAGCCTCTTTAGGTACTAGTTAGATGTATTTGGAATTTTTTTTAACACTTATAAGGTATCATTTTCATATTATGAGGTTTTTTAATTAATATGTTACTTTTAAATGAGTGCTAAATAAAAAATTAAGAATTATATTTTAATTTTTTATTATTAAAAATTAATCAAAATTTTATTTTTATTCATTCTTTAAATTCATTGCAAGTGCATAATAAATAAAAATTTTGAAAACTCAAATAACTTATAGATTATAATTTCAAATAAATTATTAGTAACTCAAACAAAGGATTCAAATAATGTGATTTTTTTAAATATAAATAACTTTATAAATTGTAAATATGTTATTTAATAAATCAATATCTGGTAACTCTCGAGTATCACATTGAATTCTTGGTGTTTTGAGGCAGTTCTCACTAAAACTATGCCACATGTCACATGTATACCTATGTGTGTGTGGTGTAAAGTGAATGAGTTGAACATAATGATGGCAGCTGGATCCTTGAAGGTAGATTGGTGTATTATTACATTTATGGTAATTATTATAATTTATGGTAATTCCATTTTTGGACCAAATCGTATTCTAAATCCCTAATGTGGATACAGATCCATCATATTTAGCCAAACATATCGCCTCACTTAATTTCGATAAATAATTAAAATCCAAAAAATACCAACAAAAAATTATAAAATAAAAGGAAAAATTTATGAAAATCCTCAATAATTTCAAAATTTTCCTTAATCTTCAAAATTAATATTTTTCTAATTTTTATTTTTCTAAAATTTTTAAATATATTTAATTAAAAATAATAACAAAATATATATAACATCAAATGTAGACTAATTAAATACTACTGACATGAAGATTTAATCTAAACTAAATCTGAATGAATTAAATTCAACTTAAATTAATAATTTAAGATATTTTGTATCTAATTTAAGAATAAAGTTAGATTATAATATTAATAACATTTTATTAGTTCACCTATAATATTTATATTGCGGTTGTTTTATTATTATTTTTAAGTAAAACCTTATAAAAAGATTTTTTTAAAATTAAAAATGATATTTTTAAAATTATAAGAAAATTCCAATATTGTAAAAACAGACTGGAAGTTAAAATCGTTAAAATAAGAAGTTTAAAGTTTAAAAAGTTCAATCGATATTAGACTGTCATAAAATAGTTAAATATTAAATAAAATTTAAAATTTTAAAATATGATTAAAAGAAGTTATTTACCTATTGGAAAATTTTGAAGTTTAATTAAAAAAAGATATTATTAAATAAAAACAATTAATTTATTTTAATTTATAAGAAGTTATTAATTTATAAAAATTGACTGATTAATTAATAAATTAAATAATTTTTAACAATAAAAATTATTAAAATAAATCAAATTAGAAAGTAAAAATATAATCAAAAATTAGATGGTTTAAAATTCTTAAAATTGAATATACTGAATTAATTGTTTTTTAATAATAAAATTATATATTTTTATCTCAAAATAAATGAAAACCCTAGAATTTTAAAACCAAGCCGCAGAGGACACTACCGTAACTCGATCAATAAATTAGGGGTAATATCGTATATTCCTAACCAAACAAATTCCCTTCAACTTCCTACGGAGTCCCGGGAAATAAAAGGCCAAAAATCGAAAAGGAACAAACCCACTAGAGAGAGACAGAGAGAGGAGGCGGAGTGGTGGCGGGGGGAGAGAGGAGAGTTAGTGAGTGAGAGGTGGCGGCGTCGTTGAAGTTTGGCGGCGGAGCGTGAAAGACACTCGATCGCGACCGAGATTCGTATATTCTTCAAACAAGCTCCTAATCCTCTCCTTTCTTTTTTTGTTATTCGGTTATTAATTCTTAGTTACTTAGTTGAGCTGATAATAATAATAATATTATGGGTGTATTGTTATTAATTTATGATCTGTGATGGTTCTGAGTTTACTGATCGTATTATTTTTGTGAAATCTCTCCAAAACCCTAACTGGCCATGACCGCCACTCCCTCTCAAAACCACCAATCTCCACGCGCCTCCAGCGAGAGTGGCGGTGGTGGTGGCGACGGTGGAGTTAACAGTCCTCAGAAACGGAAAAACTTGCCGTCTCCGTGGGCCCAAGTTGTGAGAGGAGGAGAACACGATACAATTCCTAGTAACGTTGCCGTTAACCACTCGTCGTCATCATCTCCTCCCCCATCCGTACAGTTTTCGTCTCTAGAGCAATCTTCTTTTTCTGATTGTTCCTCTCCTAGTAAGACGACGTCGTACTCACCGCCTCCTCCAGATGATTCCGTTGTGACGGTGAGCTCCGACGGAACTAACGGCAATACTGGCAAGCCAAAGAAACTGGCTTGGAACAAGCCGTTAAATGGCGTAACGGAGTTAAGGCCAGTTATGGGAGCTACCTCGTGGCCTCCTTTATCTGAATCCACTAAACCTTCTGCTAAATCATCATCACAAGCCGAGTCTTCATCGAAGACTGTTTCTGATGTATCAGTGCCCAGTTCTGAGGTTTTTTACCTTTCCTAATTTTGAGTTTTTTTTAAAAATTGTGATTGTTTACCTAGAAAGTGATGAAAGTTAAAAGAAAAGAACTTGGAAATATTGAAGACGGGGAGTAGTTTGATTTTATTATAATCTGTAAGAATAATCTAATTTAGGTTTTAGGGCACTAAATTGAATATGATATATCTTATTTTTAAAAAAATTTCTCTAAATTTATTGAATAGGTTTTCACTACAAAAATAATAAATTTGTCGGAATTGCATCTTTGATAGGTGCCTGTAATGCCACAGTCGCCGCAGAGGGTTGCTGCTAATGATAATGCAAGATCTAATGCCTCACAAGCTCATAGAGTACCAGCTCGGCAAAGGTCAATGAGGCGAAATGGGAATGATAATGGTGGAGGTAGTAATAGTTTGCAAAGTGGGTTCAACCACTTGCCACCTCCTCCACCACCTCCACTTCCAACATATCCTTTGTTTGCAATGCCTCCTCCTGTTAGTTATAGTATGGTGGCACCATTGCCTGATCATTCTGCGAGAGATCCTCCATACAGGGCCAATCACTGGGAAGCTAGAAATGTTGCAGGGTATGTACCTCGGTCATCTATGGTGAACGACAACAGACACTCTTCTCGGAGAAACAACATTGGACCTCGTGGGGAAGGTTCTTATCATAACAATTTGGGGGGTGCCAGACGTGATCAGAATCGTGGGCGATATGGTAATGCCAGGGATGAACATGTGCAACCACAAAGAGCTCTTCCTAGGGGCTTTACCGGGCATCCTCCAAATACAGCCCCGTTTGCTACTCCCCCGCCTGTGCCAGCCTATGTTAATCCCATGGCCCAAGGTGAGTATTTTATTTGTTTCAAATTCAATAATGTTGGTTGTTCATATTTCTTCTTTTGCTCTAAGCTTATCTTCTGTACCTCCTTAAACATGATTTGGTCATTGATGATTTTATTCTTTTCAGAATATTACTACGTTTCTACATACAATGTGGATCCATTTAGAGGCATGCCAGTATTCCCTCAGTCACCGGTGCCTACAATGATGATACCGGCTTCAGATGTTAATTTACCGGTTATGTTAGTCAATCAGATAGAATATTATTTCAGGTACTGTTTTGGGTTTGGTATCTTTGTTCATTATTTCATATATTATTGGGTTATCATTCACTTAATTCGTACTTACGTAATAAAATGACAATTTAATTGCTAAATGCAACAGTTATTTGATATTTGCAGTGATGCTAATTTAGTGAATGATGAATTTTTGAAGTCAAACATGGATGAACAAGGTTGGGTTCCGATTACTTTAATAGCAGGCTTCAACAGAGTAAGTGAATTGATGAATGAACTTGAAACTGTTACTTTTATTCTTGAGACTTCTGTTTCAAAAAGTAATTGTTAATTGCCTATGAAGAAAGAGTGACAATATACATTCAACTGTATATTCCCAATCATGAATGGCTGTGGCCTTGAATACTGCTAAATTATCTTTATCTGTAAGATCTTCTACTGTCTTTTGATTGAGAGTTGTGGTTGGGGATCATTATTGAGAGGCAGGTCCATTTTCAGATGTTCTGCTTTAAGAATTTAGAAGTATTTTTTCTTTTTACAATTTTGCTGTGTAAATCATCAAAGGGGAAACACAATTAGAAGTGGAAGGGAAAGTCTCCCTATTGTTTAAGCTAACATGCGACCAGAACACCTTTGTCTCTTAAATGCAGGATATTAGATTCTGGAATAATATATATGTTTTTTTTTTCCTTGGGTACTTTTTCATCATATGGTCATATTTAACTTGTATGCAAAATGTTTCTTTATGTCTTAGTGTATGCCATCTGATGTAAGTACATGTCTTTATTTGTAGGATAACATAAATTATTAACCATGTTCTATATGCATGTGAAAATTTCGTATTTTTTTTAAATACAATAATACTAAGTTTGACCATTTGGTTGATACTTGGAGTTTTTGGACCCTTTTTCATATGAAGTGGGTTATTTTCCAACTTGAGTTTCATTCTTTGATTATGCGATGATTGTGTGCTAGTTCATGGTAATTTGCATGAATTTGAAGCTGTTTATTGATTAGAGCTGGGTTCTATCTGTCTTTATGGATGTCGAGTCAATGAAGTGTAGGTAAATTCAAAATGAGCAATTGATTTGATAATTAAGGTGTCCCTTCACTTCTGGCGTAGGGTGGAATATTTACTCTTGACAAATTGTCTTTTAGTGGTGAATCGATGGTTTTGTTAGTAGAAAAGCAAGACTGAGTGTAGTTCTATCTGATCCTCTTGTGGGTTTTGGTGGACCAAATATGCTCCTAGGTGAAAATTGTGATGAACAGGTTATAATACGCCACGCTTATGCAATTGAAATTAGTAAGTTGATGGATGGTGCATATGCATATAAATTCAAGTTTTACTTGCAAGTCAGATTGCAATTTTCTATGGTTCTGCAGGTGAAGAATATGACGCACGACATTCAGTTTATCTTGCAATCATTAAGGACCTCAACTCTTCTGGAAGTGCAGGTGCATTTGTCTTTCTTCATGTAAACATTGGAATGCAGTATTGAAAAATATTATATGCTGTTTGGTGTCAATTAGAAAATTTATTAGTCTTAGGAATTTCAGAAATTTGGTTTATCTGATTTAGTAAAAACTTGATTCAGGATGATAAAGTGAGAAGAAGGAATGATTGGATGAGATGGATACCTAACCAATCTGCTAGTGATTCAAGTTATGATCTGCTGTCAACTTCATTGCAAAACATTGCCGTTAATGAATTGAACTCTAATCAAGATGGTATGACAGCCAATTCACCTCTGCAGTCAGAGGATGCCCCAAGGAGGTGACTTTCTGGTCACTAAACTATCAATGGAGGGCACTCGAGGAGAAAAGGTTATGCGGAAAATGAGCAATTTATTGTTGCTAACTTGCTATTAAATTCAACAGCACCATCTTTCAGTTTAGCGCATCCGATATCGGTGAAGGATGGTCAGAAGGTGAAGAGCATCATCATATTATTATATATGTCAAGTTGCTGTTGCTGTTTTTGACAGGAGTTGAGGTGAGTAGGAGAAAACAAAATAATAAACGGAAACTTTTTATCTGCAGAGAGAACAAAAGCCAGAAAGAACATAGGCTATTGACTTCACTTGGATTTATAAGGTTCTCTTAACGTTTTTGTATAGAGGATGGTTTTTGGTTTGGATGTTTATTTTCTCGTCTATTTATTCTTCACCCTTGTCTCGTATGCCTTGTCACTGGAAAAGTTTATGTTGTCCACCATTTTTATGCTGTTGAAGGTTTTGCTTCAAAAGCTCTTATTTGCGAGCTTTTAAATGGTTGATGATTTCTTCTATTCCCTTGTATTGTCTCCCCGTATTCCTGGATGGTTATGGTTTCAGGAAATCCCCCTATTCCAGAAATGTAGTTTGATTTGACCCGACTCGGGGTTGGATTTTAAACAAAATTTTGGGTTTTAGGTTTGGGGATGGATTCAGCCTGAACTTGGTCCGATCTATTACCAAACTTATGTATGGGCTCTCAGATCGGACTTTCAGCCCCTATAGGGCCGTCAGGAACTAAGAGGCTTTTGTAGAGTTGGTGTCCGTTTAAGATGGTCGGGAGAAGGGGCATCAAATCCTTTATGACTGTTAGTCTAAACTGACTTTGTTTTAAGCGATTTCATCCATATATTTATTTGAGTTCTACGTATTTATATAGATAGATGAGATCTTGTGGAATGGTACATGCTGAGTTCTACGTATTTATATAGATAGATGAGATCTTGTGGAATGGTGCAGGCCGGTGGGTACGTAAGATTTCGATAAAGTAAAGAGTGACCCTTTCTTTTGTAGTCTATCACGTCACATCATATACCATTATGGATACGTGTGTGATTAGGCATGCATCGAGCTTTTTAAGCTTTGGGTCCAAAATCCTCGAAATCTGATTATTTTATTAAAATTTAACAAAATAATATATTTTGATGTCAGAGTTTTTGATTGGGTCGGTCTTCTTATTTTTTAAATAAAAATTTTTATAAATAAAAAATAAATTAATTTTTATTTATTAATCTTTTTTAAAAATTAAAATTTAGATAAATAAAAATAATTTTTTTAATCATGTTTAAAACTTTTTAATTTTATTTTATCTAATTTTATTTAAACCTCTTTTTTACCAATTTAATTTCCTAATTTTTTAAAGATTAGAATTAGTTGATTTTTTCATAAATTCTCAGTGGATTAGATTAAATTGTAAAATTTAAACAAAACAAAATTTAAGTTAAATTTTGGATTAAATTAAAATGAAAAATTGACGTTTGTTTGCACATCAAATTCTTCCAATTTTATTTTATTAAATTTTATTTATATATTTACGTAAATACGTGAATAAATTTAATAAAACATAATTAAAATATCGTAATCGAAACTTTGATGTCGTTTGTTTGTATCCCGTACATCATTTGACAAGACTCCTCTGACTCTTCCACTTCTTATTGTGGCCTATGGTTTTATATACTAGCTAGAATTTCACTTAGATTAGGACAGAATCACGTGTACTTTGAGATAGGAAAAGGTCAGACTATTCTACGACCTATTCCACTATTTTAATTCAAAAAGTAATCTTAAGATTGATCCACCAAATCCAAAGGTCATTATTATTTTTTATTATAATGAAAAATAAAACAAATTCAAAAATTAAAGACACTTAAGTGTAAAATGAATCCAGTTAATTATTTAGTAATTCATATATAATTATTCTGAACCAAGTTGAGGAATTAGAATTTAGGGTTCAATGTAAGATTTGAGATGGGATTCTTGTTCTTGAATAGGTTCACATGCTAGTTATGGTCCAGTGTTCCTCCACCATATAGATGTTAGGACCTAAGAATATGTCACAACTGAGATTTTTACATAATGAGAAAAGGAATAACTTGTGACTCAAATTTACTCTGATAAAGGGAAATTCAGGGGATTGGGAATCTGGCTGACTACTAGGGCTAAAGAGCTTTTCCACTGTTTGCTTTTTCTGTTCATAATGTTGTAAGAGAAGGGTCAGTCAAAGAAACGAAAAAAGAATTAAAAGAAAAGGCTGATTTAGTTAATTGATCACTCTTAATACCTAATTGGCCTGCTTGAATTCAAGACATTTTGCTCAAATTGAATAAGTTTTAGATCTAGGTTCGGCCCAACTAAGTCACGGGTCAAGGTGAGCCGAGTCGGCCTATGGCCCGATCGAAATAACAAAAACGACGTTGATATGTAATTTAAAAAAAATGTAATTAGCCCGCGGGCCATCCAACTAAGGGTAGGATCGGGTCAGGCCGAGCTATCCGATCTATTGACATTCTTACGAGATCTATTTCAATTTGATATTTAAAATTTTTAACTAAAATGATATTATTTTTAAATTTAAAATTTTAAAATAATTAAACTAGGTTCAAACTTGACCAGGTTTCACATGTCTAAGTTCGATTAGGTCGATGTCATCCCTATACTCATATAATTTCTATTATAAATATGCATATGGAAAAAAAAAGTTCAGAAAAAATCTATTGTGCACTTTTAAGTGATAAAGATATATGAATAATGAGAAAGTATATGGTTAAATTATATTTTAAAAATTACATATTTTTATTTTTTATGGTTTTAGACTTTTAGTGATTATTGATATTCATTAATTACTTATCATTACTTTTTCTATATGAATTTTACATTGTGATAAATAATTGAACAAAAAAAGAGGATTTTGGTAGAGTTTACATAATTGCATGCAATTTCAATCAATTCAATCATAAAAATTTTGAATCACTTAATTTTTTAGTTTGTTTTTTAGCTTTTCGACTCAATAATAACCTTATCTGTCAAAATCGATTGGTTTATTAATTAATCGTTCAATTTTATAAATTTTTTAATTTTTATAAATTAAAATAAATCAATTAATTTTATTTAACGATCTATTTTATCAATTAAATGATAAATTCTTTGATGGTTCAGTATTCTAATCATATTTTAAATTTTTTTCTAATATTTAATTAATTATATGATGGTATAATACTGATTAAGCTTTTTAAACCTTAAATTTTTTATCTTACCGGTTTAACTTTTGGTCTAAATATAATAAGTATAAATCAGTTTAATTGGGTTTGACTTTAAATATACTGATTTGTTCAAACATGCTTTTATAATTGGACAAAAAGATGATAATATTTTAAAATCAAAGTAAAACTACACATACTATTTTTTTAGTTCAAAAGATAATTTAAAAAAATATATGATTGTTAATAAATCAAGTTGGAACTTGTTCTTAATTGCAACTTGCTTTAGGTAGCAAGTAGACACACATTTCTGTTCATGACGATCCTTGTTTTGAGCTTGTTCTCTCGTCAACAAAAGTAGAAAGTGAATTGAGTTTAGAAGTAGGACTAAGTTGATACTAATTCTTTAGTTTAGTTCCTAAGACATGACTACATAGGCGAATCAGGAGACACTGCTCGTCATCATCACTAAGTTTAAGTTTCCATCTCTCACTTCAATCTTCCGTGCTTCCCAGGAGCTTGGAAACAAACGACAACCTCTGGAGATCAGAAACAACAATAGAGTCTGTTATTCATCTTCAAATTCCCCATCTACATGCATGAGCTTCCAACCCTTTTCTCCATGTTCAGGAACAGCTCCGTCAACTAGGAAATCCATGGAAGAAGTTTGGAAAGACATAAACTTGGCTTCACTTCAGGATCACACTAACTACTCAGCCAGAAGAATACACACTCACCACTCTTCTTCTCCTGGTACTGTTCTTCAGGATTTCTTGGCTAGACCTTTCAACAAAGACCAATCATCTTTGGTTCCATCTGTTGAGCCATCTTCGAACCGTGGTCCTGATTTTTTTAAATCCTTGGAGACTCCATATCCAGCCACTGTTCTGAGCTTGAACTCAGGTGCTGATCTTGAGAATCTTAAAAGTTCTACGAGGACCAAAGTAAACCCTCGATTGCTTGGTCTTGTAGAGGATAGTACACCATCTTTTGATTCTTCTTTGGACTCTCCTGTCCAAGGTCTAGGTGGTTTACCGTTCTCTTTCAGTTGCAAGAAAAGATCGTCGGAAAATGATGATAATTCCGGTGATCGGAGACATAAACGAATGGTCAAGAACAGAGAATCAGCTGCTCGGTCCAGGGCGAGAAAGCAGGAATCTTTCTGTCCATTTTCTCATTGACATATTCCATTTCAATAAAAGATTCAAGAAACCAAAAAAAAAGGATAGAGAGAGAATCCTCTCAAAAGGTTTGATTTTGACTTGTCACTAACAAGTAGTTGCTTTTATTTCTGGTTTTTCCAAAACTTGTGCAGGCTTACACGAATGAATTAGAACTTGAAGTTGCTCATTTAATTGAAGAGAACGCCAAGCTTAGAAGGCAACAAGAAAAGGTTAAATCTGTTCTTCAACTTTAAACTAAACACAAGACATTTTAATGCTTTGAAAAAGACTCTTGAGTGTTTGTGTTCTTTTGTGTTTTACAGATTTTGGCAGTCACTGGTCAGCTTCCAAAAAAACCTACCCTCTATAGAACATTAACAGCTCCATTTTAAGAAGTAAGCAATGCAACCATTTTCATTTTCTTATTGTTCTTCTTCTGATCTTCTGCGTCAATTGAGTTTTTTTTTGTCTTTTTCCTTCTCCAATGAGCGTAGGTTGTGATGGGACCAACAGATGAAATGCTTCATGAAAGAACGTCATTTTGCTTGGTATTGTTTGGCTAGTTTAATTTGTAAGTGGTAAGATGGGACATGATCAGCTTATCCATATCACCATCAAAGTACTAAACCTTATCTACCCCTTCCTTCTTTGTACCTTTCTTCTTACCCCTTTCCACCTATTATTTTTCTCATTATTGGTAAGATTCTGATGCATGATCACCAAGAAAAATATTATCTTTCCAATGGGTTCTTCCTGTTTTTTTGTCTCTCTCTTACTCTTGTATATGTAATGGTTGATAATTGTAGACCAGATGTTCAAGAAATAATCCCATGTCAAGCATGAAAGAAAATAAACAAGAATTAATAAAAAGATTCTTAATCGGGTATACATATAGCTTTGAAAACTATAAAGTGATAAGATCACAATTTCCCAAAACTCTTTAAGTTTAGAATTCACAAAAACATGCTTCTGAATAAGGCAACCAGTTTTATGTAATTTGCTTCTTATTATATTCAACCTAATCATAATTCTAACAAGTTTTAGGATCGCTTTAGTGTTTAGAATTCACAAAAACGTGCTTCTGAATAAGGCAACTTGTCTTAAATATGCCCTAAGACACTGTTTCTTTCTAAAATGGAACATGAGAATATACTTCTCTATGCAAATGAATACGAGCACTAGCACGCCCGTATCTCGGATTATGTCCTGTTGGAGATAATACCAGCCATATTAACACGATCGTATTCCATCAAAAGCTGTCAGGAAACTTGCATGTCCATATGTACGAGTCATAAAAACTAAACAAACAGCATGCATTGTAGGGTAGTGCTTATTGCTACTGTACTGTTGGATGGATCAAATTTATGAGCTTAAAGCTGTTAGATTGCGATAGGGGCCTGAAACCTTTGGTACTGTGTGGTCCGAATGATATGAAGCAGGTGCTTTGTTCAGGGGGTTGCCAGGTTCTCTGGCTTGGCAATGGCTCTGATTGTCTTGTTAATTTTTCAGGATTTTTGTTTGGAGTGATGGAGTCTTATGAGAGGAAATGGACTGAGACAACAGCTCTGTATCTGAAAATTGGTAGAATGTGACCTCAACTTGGTTAACCGAACAATGGGGTCTCGTGTCTTTGTTTCTATTCAGATTTCAGCTAAAAACTGGACTACAATGCCTTGCTAGTAGGGTTGACAATTAAAGCTCGGCGAAACCAATCGATTGAATTTGTTTAAATTAATTGAGTTTCGAGTCAGACTTTTGTTTAAAAGATTAAAAGATAAATCTAAAATTTGACAAATTATCTAAATTTAAAACTAAAATAATGTCGTTTTATTATAGTTCAAGATCGAGATAACAAACCAAGAGCTCTTTTAAGAGTTTCAATTACTCAGGAAATTTGTTCCACTCTGACTTGATTGTTACTTCCAAAAATTATTTCGTTTTGTCAAAAATGATTTCATTTTGGAAATTTTTTTTAAAAAAATAGCAAGCTAGGTTGACTCGGCTTGTCCGTGACCTGTGGAGCCATAACTTCGACCTGATCCGACGCATTAACATCTTCAGTTAAATGATTTATCGAAAATAAATAACTTAAAAATTATCATTTGTCTACAATAATTTATTCACTACAAATTCTATTAATAATATCTACGAGTTTTAGTGTTGTTAAAAAAACTCAATGAGCCTTAAATAAGAGTTTTTTAGTTTTTTTTAATTTAGACTTGGAACGATTATTTTAAATTAAGTCATTATCTAATTTAAAACATTGATTTAATTAAGTTAAAAAAATAAGTTTTTTTTAAATTTTTTATAAATTAAATAATTTTTAACTGATCAAATCGGGCTTCGGACCTAATTGGACTTCGGGTCTGGTTTAAACTCTGAATGCAAAATAATGAGTCTTGACTAAGAGTCTAAGTTGACCCGAGCACCCAACCTGTGCTGATCCCAAAAGATGAAGTGTTCTCAGACGTCCCAATCTATTGGGCTGGCAAAAGGGAAGTAATATTCCTGACTCCTGAGAGCCGTCCAGTGGTTTGATTTGGCCATTCATTGCATCAATATGATGGGTAGTTGGAAAGTTTACAAAACATATAGGCCCCGTTTGGTTGACGGGAAAGTAAAGTAAATTTGGAATATGATTCTTCGGAAAATGAATCTATGGAAAGTAAA
>JANZXP010000006.1:1008386-1018755 GCA_027576715.1 Erythroxylum flavicans
AAACAAAACAAAACAAGTTAATTCATTCAAAACCCTGCAGACTTCTTATAACGCCCGAAGGTGTCCAGTGTTTCTTTCAAAGAAACGCTGCGTATGCTGCGCTGCATTGCGCAGCGTTAGCGCATGCCTTTAACGCATACGCAGCAGCTATTTTTTTTAACAATGCTTTTCAATTTATTTTAGAAAATCTGTCTTTTTTTGTCTAAAAAATAAATCAATATATCCAACCTAACAACCAACACAAATTGAACACAATTTGACCATTTTATCTTTAAAATAGGATTGAAATCACATGTAAATACATACGAGAATATAAGAAAATTCAATCCTATCAACAACATATAGTTTAATACTTTCGTCAACTAATGCTTTAATTAGATATAGAATATAAAATTAGTGTCTACTCTATTTAAGTAAATCCATATTTATTCTTGTCAAATAGTAATTAATTTACATCATTTTCAAATCTCAAACATTAAAGATTTCCTTATATCATTACTAATAACAGGTAGTGAAAAGTTCTTCCTAATTACTTTAAGATAACAAATCAATTGATGTACTCAACTATTTTTATATAATTTATACTATATCTAAGTACTACTAACTAAGCTATTTTAAATATAATATGTTATAAGTAGCATCAAAACATAATATTTTTCACATGGGATACGTTGAAAATCTCAAGTCTAAGTATTAATTATAGAACTATTAGAATGAGGAAATCGATGGCCACAAAAGCAAATGTTACATTTAGAATTTTCATAATTGAGTCAATTAAGTAAACTTGTTCTCTAGGAAACACCTGCAAATTTTTTTTAACTATCTTTATATTTTATTCTATAAAATCAACTATTTCTTTTATAATAAAGAATTACAATATATCATAGTTTTTTCATTCTATTAATGTCCAGTCTTATTACAGTAATACTAAGAAAAATTTAAAAATAATACGTAAATGTAATATCGTTATCATAATATGTTCTTATTATAATTTTATTTACAAAATATATTTCTCTTATAACCTTTATCTTATATATTATTTAATTAAATAAATAAGTATAAAATAAAAAATGTATGTTAAAACCACCATACTTGATTGGACCTAATGTATTACATGATTAAGCCCCTGAATGAGACCCGACTTGGTACCTGCTAGGCTTCATGATTAACTAGCCAGGCACACTTAAATATGAGTAAGTATAGGCTTTGACATTAACAGCTCCTGCTTCCGAAGAGTACAAATCAATAACAAACCAACTCTACTGATCACCCTGATAAATTAAATAAGCATATAATCAATAACTTCCTTACTGCGCATGCAAGTTGATTAACGGGGGACTCAATGGCATCTCCTTGTAACTAATATATTACTTTCAAGTAATACTAAAGGCTGCAAATTAAACTGAAGATTATAAATTGTCGAGATTGATGCCGGTAGAGACTTAGAGAGAGATGGCAAGTGTACAACAGGAATGTCAAGGTGATGAGATAGTTTCAGCTTCCTTCAGGGTTGGTCGTAGCAATCGGATAGTTTCTATTGGAGATGACAAGCATCCGCCTTCCATTGATGTCGGTGGTCATCATCATCAGGACGGAGCTGATGAAAAGCCAGTATAATTGCTTATAGTTGTAAACTCTTTAGCTTGTGCGCTATATGACTTTTTGTCATATTAATTTGGAGTTCTTTTGGTGATGTTCAGAAACCTGGATGGAAAAAATTTCTATCGTACGTAGGCCCTGGTTTCCTTGTCTCACTGGGTTATCTTGATCCAGGCAACGGTAAGATAAATTAATTAAAGCATTTCTGTCTCTCTTTTTCTCTCTTAATGCTGCTTCTTTTTTTTTATCAATTACAAAACTTTTTATGGTTGATGAACTCAGTGGAAACTGATTTACAAGCAGGAGCAAACCACAAATATCAGGTTTTTTTTTTGGCTTCGTCCTCTTATTAAAATGGGTTTCAAGAATAAGTGTAACAGTGTAACATGCACGTATAAACATGATCGGTTACCTCAGCTGCTGTGGTTGATTCTCGTTGGATTGATCTTTACTCTACTGATCCAGTCTCTTGCCGCAAACCTTGGTGTGAGCACTGGTAAGAGGCCAAAATAGAAAAAGAAGAACATGTGCACACACTGGAAAAAAAATAGATATAGTAGATAGGATAAACCTTTTCGAAATTTCTTCTTCCACCCGTGTTTATCTTTTAGTCTACACTTAAAATGATTGTTACGGTTAAATTTGGATCAACCGTTTATTGAAAATCAAAACGATGCAGATCATTCAAAAGCCTTCTTACCGTTGGAGGAAATAGAAGATGCCAGTTGTGATTCTAGAAACTAAGAGCTGTCGAGTCTGTTACAATTTGTTTCTATTTTTTTGTCTTATACGAAACGTCCTCTTGTATACGTGTAATACTACCACTGGCTTCAATTCTCTTTTTAATGAATTTACCCATCTCAGTCTCGTGTTGTAGAGCTGAGACCATCAATCCTCTGTACAATATTCTCCAATCCTCTGTGCAATATTCTTTCTTGGTATCAGAGCTATACTATCATGGCTGGCCAAGACTCAGCAAACTCCAACACAGTGCCAACCTCTTCAACCTCTTCGATACTTACCGCAATGAATATCAATCCTCTTATCAAACCAAGTTCTTCTCTTCATCATTCCTAGAGTTCTTATTCCATTGTTAAATTGAGCCATACCAACTTTCTGTTATGGAAAAATATGGTGTTACCTATTATTCGTTGTAACAGATTGGAGAATATCATCACCAGAACCAGTCCTGCTCCACTTCTCAAGCAACAGCACCATTAGAAATCATACACAGTGACCTGTGGAGACCTTCTCCTATCATGTCATTGTCTGGTTATAGATATTATGCCTTATTCTTGGATGATTATACTAGATATAATTGTATCTATCCTCTGAAACTAAAATCAGACCTCCGACAAGTGTTTATTGAATTTAAAACCTTGATAGAAAATACTCTTGAATGAAAAATAAAATGCCTAAGAACAAATATGGGGGGAGAATTTCTTGCTTTAGCTGTCCAATAATCATATTAATAAAATTTTAATAGATAATATTTTAATAATCATATTAATAAGTTCAATAATCATATTAATAAAATGTTAATAGATAATATTTTAAAACAAGTTATCTGATTTTTTTATGTATAAACACTTCAATAAAAATTTAAAATGGTCAAATACAAAAATTTAAGATTTAAAATCTTTATAATTAATTAAGAAATTATAATGTTTTGGTGTTGGAGTTCATACAGTTTGAGCCGACTTTCCAAATCTGAACCCAACCTAAAGCCCAATCAACACAAACTTGATTATGGTCCCACTTCCAAAAACAACCACTCAGTTTCAGAAATGAGCAAATGCTTATTTGATCACAGGGAAGCACAATAAAATAGTAACTTCATAACACAAATTACAAACCTGTGTAACTCCTAGAAGCATTATTTCACATCATAATGTCAGTTGTTGAATATATAATCTCCTGTACAAGATTAGTGCTCGCTGGACCCAGATTAAATGTGTCATAAAGCCCTGAATAAGGCTCCAAACAGTCCACACCAATACTGGAAAAGCCTACCGGAATAAATGGCTGGCATTTGAGTAGTAAGACGAACTAGGCTTCACAATCAATGAGCACTTACGAGAAATGGGTGTTGACACACTCCGCACTCGATCGTCTCCGATCCTGAGCTGGGAACTTGAACCTACACAGAAGTGATCATATTATCAGGTGTCTAAACACACAGAGTGGAAATCCATCTCTCTGAAACATTGTATGCTGCAAGAATTTGAACCTGTAAATGGACGGTGCAAGTTGGGCATGCAACTTCCTTCATTCGCCTCCCGGATCCATCAGACTTGGATCCTGTAAAACAAATGACGCAAAGTTACCCAGATGCAGTTTGAACAAAGGTTAAAAGCTAAATTGTCAAAAAGAATCACAAACAAAACAGAGTTCCACCTATCAAGAAGACAAAATCAACCGTCAAAAAAAGGTATTACCTGATGATGCTTTTCGGTTCTTTTCCAGCTCCTCCTGTAAAAGGCGATCCGATTAAGTATTAGAAACAACTAAAACTAAAATTCATATCAGATTGTTTCACGCAAGTATAGCGGGAAATCTAATGTTACTTGAAGCTTCCTGGCAAGATCCTCGTGAACATGCAACCCAGCAGGTATATTGGCAGCTTCTTTAGCATTACCCAGCCTCTGAGTTACTTCTGCCTGAAAGATAATAAAATAGGAAACTTACACAATCATAATTTACCCACCTAAAAATCTGTTAGACAGTAAATTAAGGCTTTAAGTGATATTTCAGAAATTGTATATTTCCTGACCCACAAAATTTGAGAATGAGCCTAAATCTCATGGAGATACACAAACCTAACTACATAGCTTCTAAGATCTTGTGTAATCTAAATATGGTCAAACTATGACGTTCATCTCCATTCATTATGGTAAAAATGCACCAGAAAAGAATTGTAGTAAAAATACCCCATTCTATGTCACAAAGCTATATAAAGAAAACAACAAGTCCTAAGAGAAATTGCATGTCAAAATTTTGAGTCTAAAAGATGGAAGTCTACCATGCAGCAGTCACAAACTCTAACAGGCTGTGCATTCTCATCAGCAGTAAGAGCAATTCTTCCTTGGGTACACTTGTCACAGAAAATGTCTCCACAGTTTCTGCAATGGTGCTGGGAAACGTAGGAAAAGGACTAGTTATTAAATATACTATAGAAGTGTTACAAACAGTGAACAACGTTCCAACAGCCATGAAATATTAATTTACCTTGCGGACAAAAGCCCCAAAATCAGTGCCACATGCTGTACACTTTGAAACAGCTTCATCGGGGACCTACATATACATGATCACAAACGTAAGATAAATAATTTATAGTTTATGAATCAAAATGTCAACCATTCTAAACCACTTCTCCATCTGCAATCCCCTTTAATAAAATACTCTTTATTCCAGAATGGGGAAGAAAGATAAAAAGTTGACAGTGATCAGGGGACCCATAATAACTGAAAAATTAAATTGTAACAAGATAAACAGTGAAACAAATATCTTTCATAAAGCTTTGATTTACCCAATGATCCTTCTCTTCATTGCTTGGCTTCATCAAGTTCATCCAATCAAATCCTTTTTTCTTCTCTGTAGGCTGTTCAGTTGTCTTAGACAAATCCGAAGTCCTGCTAGGTCCACCCATCTCCTTGAGCTGTATTTAAAGTAAAAAAAGAGAAATAAAATGCTTCACTATCCCTTTTTCTTTAAGTAAAAGTAAAAAACCGAGCCTAATGTAACTTGATCATTAAAATAGTAAGTAGCTCTAACTCGAAGCACTAAAAGACTCGTAACAAAATATGGTGCAACACAACAATCCCCAAATTCATTCACAGTCAAAGCAGATTCTACCAAGTTCCCGAAAATGTCTAGCCGAAACTAGAACAAGAGAAATAAAATGGTGAGGTTGGCCTGCACACAAACATTTTAGTTCCGGTTTCATAATTTTTGGCATTCTACCGTAGGCATACTCGAAATATCACACATATGCCCAATACTAATGCCACTCTTTGTTTTTGGGCACTAACCATTTTGACATAACTAAAAAGATTGAATCACTAAGCAAAATCATGGCAACTGCATAATACGAAAACATGAAGATCATTAGGTGTCTAGGCTGACCAACCTGCACAGTAGCTGCTGTCACAGTGTCGAGAAGGGTAGTTATCGTATAACTGTTTGATTGCAATCTGATACGCCTCGGTTCAATATCCACAGAACTCTTAGACCAGAATGCCAAAATAGATGCATCGACAATCTACAAATTAAAAATATTGACGCCAATATCACCCCAAAAGTTAGACCTAACGAAGGCTCCCAAACAAGCTAAGAAATCCAAAGATTCAACAAACTTACTTCACATCTCGTGATATTTTCAAGAGTATATATTCTCAAAGTCCGCCCAGTACTAGGATCAAGCATACGGATTCCATCCAATCCAATCTACACAAAGAAACGAGATTTAAATCACTAACCATGTCAGGAAAACTGCAATTATAAACCAGAAACGGTAATCCATGACAGAACTTGAAAGCAGCAGTAATTCTAACTACTAAATACTATCACCAACACACTAAAACATGCAAATCATGAACATAAACCGCATTACCTGGCAAAGAACGTCGATGGTAGTCTGTCCCACACTTTCAGCTAACAACTTTACTCTAAACTTCTGGACCGCGCTTTTCACATCCTGTTGAGTCTCTGCTTTAGGCACAGCTCTAACAACCTTAGGCGACCCCGAACCTGAATTTACAGAAGAGTCCGTGGTGGAAGGGAAGCTAATCGCCCTCCCATAGTCATCAAACCCAGACCACGTCGACGATTTTGGCGCGGTCCCTCTCGCTCCATAAGGCTCCACTTTCCCGCCATCATACGCATAAACGCCATCTCCGTACCCATCGTCCAGACCCAAATCGAATCGGCTCTCGGGTCGCTTGTCGAACCTGGTCTGACCAAAGCTCCCGAACTTTTCTTCCAAATACCCACCTGTCTCGTAAGGGTTATCGTAGACAGGTGGGACAGTTGATCCTGTTATATTGTACGGTGCATCGTACACAGACGAGTATGTTGGGTTTGCGCTTGGACTAGGATTGGATAAGATTGAGCTGGACGTAGGCGGTGGAGGCCCGTAATTGGGAGCCGTATGATGCTGATCGTACGGAGCGTAAAAAGATTGCTGATAGGGCACATGCGGATCATAGGGGGGAAAACCTGGCTGTGATTGTGGTATCGGTTGTTGATTGTTAGGTGTTATTGTCGGAGGAGTATAAGATGGTGCCGACGGAGGAGAAGGAACGGAATCGAGGGCTTGAGAGAAAGGAGGGCAATTCGAGGTATAAGCGGAGGAATCGTAGCCGCCATAACTGGCCGCGAACGGTGGCGCTGATGCGTATGAGCTTTGGTGGGGATCAATCGAATTAGGGTTGTTAGGGTTAGGGTTTTGCAGGTGAGGGTGTTGGTAGTAGGTGTAATCTCCTTGATACATCACTGAGAGATTGAGAGAAAGAGAGAAAGCTTGAAGTTTCTTTTTAGGGCTTGTGAAGAAGAAGAAGGAGAAGAAGAAGGGGGATGAATGACTGTCTGTGCCCGGCAACAGGGAGGAATAAGTTGCTTCACTATTGTTTGGCCTGCCACGTCCGCCGGTCAACCTATCAACCATGAGGTTAACTTACACGTAGTTCTTGTGGGACCCGCAGAACTTTCAACAATGCTTTTTCGAACGCCAGGTGTATTCAAACGAGAATTCGATACTGAGAAAAGTTGGCGCGTACTTGAGATCAATAGTCCGCCCGGGTACGGGCCGGGCAGGCTGGGAGGGTCATGGGGGCCATTTAGCCTGAACCGGCCCTAAGTTTTTAATAAATTTATATTATTTAACTTTTAATTATTATTGATAAATATTATAAAAACAATCCGCAATTACATTGTCGATATATGCTATTATTTTAAACTTAAATTTTCTTTACCAATATGGTTACTTAGTACAAAATTAATCATTTTTTGTCTTTTTATAAATTATAAAAATAATAAAATGTTATTGAATAATATAAAGTTTAGACAAAATATTTTACTTTCTTATTTGTTCATAATCAGCTAATACAAATAAAATCTCAATAAGTGTGCATATAAATGAATAGTAATATTATATGCTTATATTAACAAAATAATTGATTATATATAATTAATTATATCAATTTAAATACCTATAAATATTTACATTTTTTGAATTCCTAAATTATAAATTATAGTATATCTATTTATAATAAAACGTAAGATGAAATTTTCTATAAATTATACAAAAATATTAATTAAACATAAGTTACGAGTAACCAACAAATCAGAATTAATTAAAATATGGATGTATTATGTAAAAATAAAATGATGATTAATTTACTATTAATCAAATTAAAGAGATAAAAGTAACATTAACTGAGGTAAACTACATCTTACGAAGGATAGACAGGGTTTACATTCGGTAAAATAGTTTATCTCTATATAATAATATGTTCAGGCTAAAAATCTCTAAATAATATGTTCAAAAAATGCAAATTTAAAAATGCTTAAGTTAAATTAATTAATTTGAATTTAATAATAAATTTCAATCGACACATGTGATTATTTAGATATATAATTAATTAGGAATTTTAATTTGATTGATTAAGAATTTGCAGGAAAATTCATTAAATTAATTATAGTAACGAATTTCAATTAAATTAATTAGGAATTTCAATTTTACTTAAATAATTTATTAATTATGAAAAGAGAGAAATGGTAAAACCATAAATTCATTAACTATAACATTCTTTACTATACACAAATGATTATCCAAATCATTTTACAAGAAATGATACAATTTACAAAAATTAAGGTAATATCTTGACGGACAGATGAAGCTTGGATACTGGAGACTAAGAAAGCAGCTAATCGTTGTACTTGTTGTTACGATTGTCAATAGTTTGGATCAAATCATCTATATGTACAAATATTATATTTAGTAATGTTATATTAAAATTAAAGAAATATTTAGGATATGGTAATATTTAATGAATAATTAAATATACCTTCATCTTCATATATTGGTCAAAATAACGTGCAACTGGTCGATTAATTTGACTAGTAGCCTCCGCATTAATGCTTGTAGTTGTATTAACAAAAAATTAAAACACAATATTATGTAATATAAAAATAAATAAAATTGTTATATTAAAAAGAAAAGAATATGTCATCAATATATTCATTATTTAACCAATTTTAGGCACGTATAAGAGCTTCCGCATTATGACGATGAAGAAGAGTATCATAAGAGTAATAACCTGATCAATAGTACTAAAAGCATACTTCGAAGCAACGGTGTATGATAGAATAGCTAATAAGTCTACTGCAATGACTTGCAAGATTTAAAAAGTATTTCCACACTTTTTCCACTATAACAATATATCGAAGTGCTCACTTTCAATTTTAGGTACACAATTTTCGGTGAAATATTTATCTAACTCCATCATATTATAAAAAGTCTTAGTCTTTTTCTCTTTCAAAAATTTGAAAGAGAATGTGTTAATAATGGGTTAAAAGATGAAGTCGAACCTAAAATTGAACCCGGAGTTGAAATGCCTACACTACTAAGATCTCAATCATGAGTTTGTTGCATACTAAGATCCCGATCATAAGTTTGTTGCATTATGAGTTGACAATCATTAAACAATTGATACCATAATTTTTTCATGTTATATATATGCTCTTGAGCTTGACTACCATACAATGCATTATAAATATATACAACCCCGTTCATTTTGTATCTTGGGTCTAATACATATAATACTGCAACAATATCTCCAACTTTAGACTAATAAGAATTCAATTTCTCCATCATCCGCTGCACTATAGTCTGAATAACCTCATTGAAGTCAAACATTCATAGTGATAAAACATACTTTATGTTAGACATAGTGTTAAAGCAATTGTGAGAATTTAGATATTTTGTTCCAAAAAACAATTTAGTAGCATTATAGAATAATTCCAACTTTATACAAAGTTTTCTAGCCATGTTCGATTGATCTTCTGTTGGCATGCAGATATAATGAGAATCGCTTTCCTTTAGTATGATAAACACCTCAGCATATGGGATTGTCAACTCCAACATCTTTAAGATTGAGTTTTATCTGGTTAGACAATTTAAAACCAACTTCTTTGAATTCGAAATGAATAGAATTTATGCAGCTTCGTCAAGTTTTTTAATTCTTTTAGGAGATGAACTCCAATATAGAACACTATTCCGAATATTATCTATTGCTTCCTTTATTATCTCCAAACTATCCTTCACAATCAAGTTAAAAATATGCGCAAAACAACGCATATGAAATAACCTACCTCCAACCAATAAGCTCCCAACCTGCATCTTACTCTTCAACTTTTCAATCATAGCATCATTCATACTACAATTGACAACTGTGATGGTGGAAACTTTGTTGTCGATGTTAAAATCCATCAAACAGTCTTTCAATATGGTTGCTAAATTTTCACTTGTACGTGGTGTCGGCACATAAATGAACCTATCATGTTCAAATATTACCAGGATCAATCATAAATTCATAACATAATAAAAAAGTAAATGATAACAATATTAAAGAATATAAATTACCTCAAAAGTAAATGATGTAACATCTAATTATTAATAATATAGTGTGCCGTCACCGCCATATAACCGTTCTTTTAGTTATCGACTGTCCACATAGTCATTGTTATGGCAATCCGTCCTTTAACACTC
>JANZXP010000006.1:1018855-1030005 GCA_027576715.1 Erythroxylum flavicans
CCCGGTGGACTTGCGACGGCCGATAAGAGAGCTAGGGGAGAGGCAAACGATGACACGATACGAAGAAGAACAGTAGTCAATGAGAGAGACGATACGTTTACGAAGAAGAAAAGAAGAAATGAAGAATGGGATGGGAAGGAAAGAGGCTTGTGATTCGGGAACTTAAATCAAAAGCAAAACGACTTAATCAAAAGCAAAACGACGTCGTTGCTTCTTTTTAAAAAGTTATTATGTTAGTTAAATGACCTCCTTTTGCTTCTAAAAAGGACCTAGCCAAGCAAGAGTATGCATTAACTGAACAGAGTTCCGCATCTTCTTAAGGCTAATACAGGTCGGCAAGACTGAGGTGGGATAAGCAGCCTTCATCTAAAATTGTCTTGATTGAGTTAGTTTAACTAATAACTACCACCATGAGGTCATTCTTTGGCCGATTACATGCTTGTGCTTGTACAGGAATAGGTGCATCTTGATAATGATCTTGAATGATTATCGATAGCTGTTGTGGTGTGCGAGTCATAAACCTGAATATACGATTGTTTCTCTCCTTCTAAATGCCCGAGACAAGATAAGCTAGAGCTGTAAGTATTAACCAATCATCACCTTTCCAGGGGAGCTTAAGTTGAACACTACAATCCATGATATCAGACCAGATTACAGGGGGTTGGGGATTATCACATTTCATCATGCTGAATCTCCAAATCTGATTCGAAAATGTGGAGGAAAAGAAGAGATAATTATGGGATTCGACATTATTGTTGCTCAGGGTGCACCAGTTAAGAAGCTTAGAAATCTACCAAAAAGTACAAAAAATGAAATTGTAAAAAATTAGCGAACTTGATTCAATTTAACTCTCATTAACATGAATTGCACCAAAAAAAATAACACTTAGTATGAATTTCGTACATACGCGAGGTCTGGAAAAATTCGATAATATGCAGTCTTATCCCTAATTAGTAAAGATACTGTTTCCGAACTAACACGAATTATAGTATCACTTAATATTAATTGACCTTAATAAATTAAAATTAATTGTTAACTTTAAGTTTAATATCTAATCTCCAAAGTAAATTATCAAGTCATGGCCAAAATGATGGAAAATTATTTTATATATTTAATATAATGAGAATGAATATCTTTTATCAATGGACTTCTAATCTACTAAAAATCAATATGTCAATTAAAAAAATTCAGTTTGATGAAAAAAAAAAGCTTCATAGAAGAATTCAACTGTGAATATTATGTATTATTTTTCTATTTCAAAGTCATAAATCAATTTAAATTTAAAGTTTAAGCTTATAAATTCGGATGAATTTGAGTTATGTAAAAGATAAAAATCAATCATATAATTATTTTAATTTATAATTACTCATAGATCATTTTTTAAAATTTATTTGATATTTATATAATATTCTACTATTTCAATTTTATCAAAATTATGAATTTTATATTTATTTATCTAATTTAAGTTTGGTATGAACATGATTAATATTTTTATTGCAAAATATTTTTGTAAATTTTTAAATAAATAATATTATTTATATTTATATAATTATTTAAAAATTTTAAAAAATATTACTTTGATTTTTGCCTAAAAGTTTGGCCAATTAGAGCCTTTTAAATGTCAAATTTTGAATTTAAGGGGTGGTTTTTTTACATAGGAGAAAAGTAATAGAAATGAGAATAAATATAATAATTATAATTATGATGGTTAGTTAAGAGAAATGAATAATTATCATTACAATTGATAATGATTGGTTTGTTAAAAATATTGAAAAATAAAAATTTGTAATCATTATAATTGTGATGATTGGTTAAGAGAAATGAATTATTATCATTACTATTAATAGTGATTGGTTTGTTAAAAATATTAAAAAATAAATTTTTGTTAAAATTTTATTTTACATCAAAATTTAATATATTTTAAATAATTATGTTTAAATACTAAAAAAGAGGAAAAATATAATTAATTAATTATATTGTAATTAAGTATATTTAATTTAATTAATTATATTGTAATTAATTATTTATATTTAATTAAAAAAGAAAAAAGTATGTCACAGGCGTGACAAAGATCGTCACGCCGATGACACTTGCTTCAGACCTCAAAATGAAACTCATTCCTCTCAATTATAGAATCTATGGATGATTTCTGAAAGTCAGATATGTCCTATAAGTATAATATAAAACCAACTAGCTGTACGCATTTCATACTTATTGATTCATTCCCAAATTTGTGAACAAAGGGAACAAATCACATATTCCCTTAGTTTTATTCTTATCCTATTTTATAAGCATCTATTTATTTAATAAATAAAACTCACAATAAATAAATAAATGCTTATAAAAAAAAGTAGAAATAAAGTAACGGTAACAAATGACCTGAATCTATGAACCCAGCACCCTTGATAATATTACGTGACATGGACATTTGTAAGTCAACCACATGCAACTGGAAATAGAGATATCGAATCCCTCGATTGACCGGACCCCAAATAATATTATTTTTAATAAAATTTTCAAGTTTTAATTATTCTGATCTGATGTTTAATTTTTAAAAAATTAAGCCGGATTCGAAGTTAGGTCAAATCAAAACAAATTCGTTAACTTTGAATCATATTAGGTCGAATTCTGACTTGAGCTCTCTCATTGGAAAGTTTAGAATACACGTGAAACTTGAACTAGAAACAGAGGGATTAGTTGGACTAACGCCGTGAGTTGATCAGTAAGGTGACCAAAACCGTCAACTAAAAACAAAAACCGCTAAAATTTAGAACTACTGATAGAGGGCCATTATAAATTTAATGCTCGGACTAGTCTAATCCATAATAGCTTGGTTTAATGTTTAGCTTTTAGTTTTTAGTTTTTTTAAATAAAAAACTGTTTAATTGTTAATGTCCATAATAATTACATATTAGATAAAATTTAAAAATAATTTTTTAATTAATTAATTTTTTAAAAATTTCTTATATAATTTTCAATAAATCATATTTTTTTATTCAAATGGATAATTTTAAAATCAAACTTATTTATCGATTAATATTTATTTTATATATATTTTAATCATTAAATCATTTTTTTATTTGAATTTTATATATTTTGAAGATAGTTTAAATGTAATTATATTCATTAAAAATTATTAAATTTATTTTATTTTATTTTATTACAAAATTATATAATTAGTAAATTAAATTATTCATAATTAATATATTAAATAATTAAATAATATATATCTAGTTGATAGTAATTCAGATTATGAAAAAACAAAAACCATTTTTTATAGTTTTCATAAATTTTGAAAATAAAAAAATAACACCAAAAACAAAATTTTAAAACTCAAATAAATTTTTTTACTAAATTTTAAAACAAGAATAAAAAACAAAAAAATAAATGTTTCTTCTTAAAATAGACTTTACTTATTTCATATACCATAAATAAGAAAAATCAAAACATAAATTAGAGTGTCATAAATATTACACATTTTATCAAAGTTAAAATTTATTCATTTCAAAGTCAATATATAAAATTCAAGTTGATTAAATTTTTATTTAGTTAAGGATGATAATAATGACTTGGCTCTCTCTACTTTTTTTTAAATAATATCGTTTTGAAATTTTTTTACTTAAAAAATAAATGACGAGCCAATTTGGCTTGACCGTAGGCCACAATAGCCTGAAATTAGGCCGAGCCAAACCTAGGACATTTCTGCCTCGGCCTAATTCATTGACATTCCCACATTTAGCATCCAGCCACTAATTATTATATCAGTATGTCCTACTCTCTTTTTATATGCACGAAAAGCTAAGGAATAGAATTTGTGGAATTGATTCTTATGCCATATTCTAACTTTAACATGAAAAAAGCTATTAACAACATAAATAAATAAATTAATTTTTTTCGTTAATTATGCAAAGCTGACTTTTCCACACTTCGCATATTAGCGAGATTCATACTTAATATTACTGTTGTTGAATGTAACAATTTTAAGATTCTCCCCATTAAGGCATTGTCCATTCTTTTCACCAAGTCACCTTTCATTTCATCTAATAGTAAGAACTAACATTCATGTACCTTTTAAAACCTATGATGGATATTTTTCAAATACATATTAAATAAGTCGTGAAATTCACATAATAACTAATAAATTATGTGATTTGAGTAAATTAAATAGGTAAGTGACAACTTAAATTTTGCTTATAAATTCTATTTTAAGTAATATGAAATATTATGACAACGACAATAAATACGACTACGACCCAGTAAAATCCCGTTGGACGCAAGATCTGAAGAGGTTTAGTATATGCAATTTTACTTTTAACTAATAGATGATTTATGAATAATCTATAAGAAATAGGAATAAATAAAAATAAAAATTAAATTAAATTAATTAAAATAAAAATAAATTACAAAAATATAATAATGATGGTCATAATCATGATCATGATAACGAAGATTACAAAAACAAAAACAATAAAAATGGTGAAAATAATAATAAGTAGGAAAATAATACTAAGGGAACTAATAATATTAGTAATAATACGTTGGAATATTGTAATAATAATTATTATGCAAAATAATAATAATAGTAACGATAATAATAATAATAATGGTAATATCACTATCTTTAGTAATAATAATAATAATAATAATATTATTATTATAATTAATTAATTAATTAATAAGTAGGAGAAAGATTAGTTTTTTTTTTTTAAATTAGGCTAACTAATATGAAATAGTATCTAGTTAAAATTAGCTTGAGAGTGACTCCTAATAAATAATATCTACATTTAATTCGATCGGTTTAATTGTAAAAATTTTAAATTTTGATTTAATTTATTTCAATAACCTTGATTATTAAAAATTGTTTGATTAATTAATTAATTGATTAGTATTTATAAACTAATTTTCATAAATTAGAATATATTTGTTGATTTTATTTAATATTTATTATAGATTAATTCTATAACGATTTAAATCTTTAAATCTTCAATTTCTTATCTTAAAATTTTAATTTTTTATCCTATATTTAAAACATTACTAGTAAACAAGTTTTGAGGTGATTATGTACTTTTGACTCTTTATAACGCTGCGAACTATTTAACTTTTCTAAATCTTGCATATGAACAGAATTTCTAGTGAGCGTTGGAATTGTTTACTCTCAAAATCCAATTGCTAAGTCGTAATCTAAAAATGTTAAACTCCAACATTAGGAGCCCCCACCCTTCGTGCCCTCAAGATTGGTGAAGGATGTAAATCGCGAGATATGCCTCAACTGACCAAAAACTTGGGCTTACCCACTGATCTCACCATACAAGAGGCTCAAATATTAAAAGTTGCCCCCAAGATTCGAACCCCTATCTTACAAGTTGCCAGTATAACAGGCACCACACCACCTAAACTTTTGCCAGTTAAACTATACCCGGGTGCTGCTAAGTCGTAATCTAGAGATTAGTACTGGTGGGTTGTCTTGGCCACCACTAAGAATAGTGGAAGGACTCTCTTGCACAGAAGGAGGTTTTACGGAACAACTAAAGGCTAAAGCTTGATGGTCCCCAACAAACAACGCCTACTAAAAACAGAGGTAAGGTAGGCAAGCATATGCTTAGCTTACTCTGTTTTAGCCACCCACAAACACTATAGATAGGTCCACAAGCCAAAAACTGGGTTCCACTTTCAGGGAGTCTCCACTCTCACGCCAATAACCTGTAGCTCCGTCAGAACCTAATGTAGGACCACAACTAATCACAAAGACCCAGTAGGGTGTACTGAATTGTCTAAGCGAGGTGTCAAAACTTTTTGGTCCGTCCGTCCGTGTTTGGATTCGCGGAAAAAGCAAGTCAATACGAGAACAGAGCAAGAAAAAAAATAATTGAAGGAACCCACTTCCATTTGCAGATTCCCAAGCACCAGAGTATTAAAAAAGAAAAAGAAAGGAAGATCTTTCCTCCTACCCTTTATAACGTGCTAAACTGTTAGAACTTCGAGAGGATCAGAAGCACTCATTAATGCTCCGAGAAAATTCTGCTAGTGCTAGTTACTGTTCAATGCAATTAATAGATTAATTCATTGGAGTGAGCAGAGTAGTGGCAAAAGAACGCAAGTGGCGGTGATAGTTCAATTGTTTTATGTTTCTTGGTTCGTGTCAAACTTCGCTTTCGATATCTTTTTTGTGTCAGTTAAAGTATAGCACAGTTACGGCTAAAGGTACTCTACTGCTACGTTTCTTGTGTGAGGCAAAACGAACCAAATCAAACCATCCATCCACGTAAAAAGAATTAGTTCATGAACTGTTCTTTGCTAATCTATATCAGGTAAAATATAATTACCCTCGAAAAGATAAAACAAGCTGAAGATTCTTACCAAACCATCGTTTCGGATTGTTACGTTATGGGTTGTAGCAGTAAGTACCAAGGAAAAAGGCATCTGGTTACAGAGAGGCTCCAGAACAAGCCAAAAGAAGAAACAGAGGGCACTATAATGGCACTTTAACAAAGAAAATTCTGTTCTTTTTTTGCTCTGCTTGCTAGAACCAAAACACCTCCATGCTTGCCTCTTTTACAGATTTACAGATTGGACAGGAACCCAGAAAAGCTTCACATGATTTGCACGAGCATAGATGTCTACAAGGTAGAAAGATCACGCATGGTCTCCTAGAATTGCAACTTTTGCAGGAGAAAATCTTTTTGTGGGTAGTAGTACTGTCCTCTTCTTGTTCTTTTTCACACGAACCACAAGATTCTGCATCTTGAGATTGGCCTCGATCACTGACCATGAACACCCTTTCCCTGACTTGTTCGAGGGTGTTGTTCAGTTCCACGACCATAGACTCGTTTGTTCTGGCCACTCTCGGCCATGTTTCGTTCGCCATTTGTGCTTTCCTCAACCGAGCCTCTAGCTCCAATGTCTTCCTTCTAGCTTCAGCCAAGTGCTCTTCTTTTTGTTTTAATAGAGTTGAGGCCTTTAATTCTGCGCTCTTCAGTAGAGCTTCAACTTGGGATTTCCTTTGCTCTTGCAACGCATAACGAAGTCTCTCATTCTGCATCAAAATGAATATCTATCTCTATAAATGAAAGAACTATGAGAAAACAAACACAAAAAGTTACGATGTTTTTGGTTTTTGTTTTACACCTGTAACTGAAGAATCGACTCGAGCTCATCTCTCTGCATTCTGAAATGAGCATCCAGAGATTGAGAAAGGACCATGGCAATGAAACTATCACAAGTTGTTATTGAAGAAGATGAACCCACGCCTATATTACTCTCCAACCCAAAGTTTTCTTGCGAAAGGAGATTTTGCGCTTGTTGTTGAGGGTATTGGAAACTGGAACAAACATCAACTCCTCCATTCCCATAAACAGGATTATAACCAATCCAATCCTGTAGGCCAGACATGTTGGTGGGGAGACCGAGATTTTCTGGATACAACTGTGCTTGAACAGCCATTATTACTAGTACCAGAAGCTCATAAAAGCAAAATAACAAACACCAAAACGTACCACCTTTCTTCTCTTCACATAATTCATATCCTGACCTAACTAAAATCAGAAACCATGAAATGGGGTTGTGGGGTTAACGTTTCTTGTTACATCACCATAGATGCGTGACCCTTATTCTCTCTCTAAATAGCTCCCTCTTTACGACAGAACCTAAAGAGACACAACCATTATGTAAGAAACTGGTGGATGGTGATGCTATATATAGGCAAAAGAACAAAGAAATTGTCTGTTTCTGTGAGATAAATTAAAGCAACTTCATTGAAAAAAAGCTAGAGAACCGAACAGGGAGACACACAAACACACACACAGAGGCAGAGATTGAATCAGACTGTGAGATCATTAAAAGGAAATCTTACCCCACGTAAAAAGGGAACTCAACGACGATGGAAACATGCAGATTTTGTGACAATAACATTAATATTCATGGGTCAGAGTCAGGGACAGAAGATGGAGAGAGAGAATTGGGGTGTGTACTCCACTGGGTGGTGGGTGTTAATGGAGAAATTCACTCGCAACAGGACTTGACAGAGTCAGAGGTTATCGATTGAGAGGGATTGCCAAATTTGTCAGTTTGGTCATTGGAAAAGCCAGAAAGAGACTGATCAATTGATATACCCTCTTCTTTCTGTAGACAACTTAGTTAGTTAAACAGTTAAAAATTAGTATACAATATATCCGTTAATTTGTTCCCCTCATTTTAATTTTCTAGTTTTATTAATTTTTTTACTTAAATATTGAAATTATTTTATTTATTAAATAACCTATTTTAATATATTTTATAATTAATTTTTTAGTTTTTCAATTCAATAAAAAATAAAAATTTTAATTTAATTATTAATCATTTAAAATTTCTTTAAATCATACTATATTCAATAAAAAAAGTGTTTGACATGATTTATTAAAAAATACATAACGAACTCTAAGGTTTTCTTATTTTGGGAGGGTCGGAGAAAGGATCACCAATAAATGCAACATCTTTTTGGCATTTTTTTACAATAAGATTATTTTTGTGGCTCGAACTTATGACTTTATGGTAGCAAACGAGTAACTTTTATCGGTGATTAATTTTTAAAATTTTATATAAATTAAGTCATGATATGAAAATTATTTTAAGTTGGAGTTATAAATATAATAAAATTTATTTATAATTAAATTGTAAAAATATCAAATTAAAAAGGATCTATTGTGATAAATATAATATATGATAATATTTAAAAATATTAAGAATTAAAATGAAGAAAATTAAGCAAAGAGATCAATTATTATTTACTCGGTTTATATGTTGATATACCTTAATCAGTATGAAAGTGTAAAATACCGAAAGAAGACAATTTCAATGCATGTTGAGTTTTTGTTAATATGTGTTCCACTGGATAATCTCCATGTAGGTGTCACGGGGCGGGGCGTGAACTCCTTCCCCTTTATCTAGGCCAAGTTACGACAACAAGTACTCTCACCTCCTTTAACTTTCATTTATGAATAAAAAAAAAGTCTTTATTATTTAAAATTTTTAAAATTTATTGACCTCTTAAAGGAGGCGAGGGTACTAATAAATAACCAACAATTACTATTCATTTCTTTCTTAAGGGGTATAAGAATAAATCAATAAGAAAAAAATAAATAGTAATTGTTGGTTATTTATTATGGTTGATTGAATAGTTTTTTCATATCCCAATTTAGGTAATAGTCTATACCTCTCACGTGTGGAAGAAATGACTTTGATTCCCGCAAACACTAATATTTTTTAAAAATTTTAAATTAAATATAATTAAGCTATAATTAATTGAAATGTAATTAAAATGTAATTAATTAAAATATAAATATAATTAATTTACAATATAATTAATTAAAATATAATTATTTAAAATATAATTAATTAGTTAATTACAATGTAATTAATTAAAATATAAAAAATTTTTATTTTCCAATAATTTTAACAAACCAACCACTATTAATAATAATGTTAATCATTCATTCCTCTTAATCAACTATCATAATTATAATGATTATATTCATTGTCATTTCTCATTATATTCATTCTCATTTATATTATCATTTTTTAATGTGAACCAATCACGCCCTAAATATAACTTTCATTTCTCACTATATTTGGGTATGAAATATTGCTTCAAAAGAGATATAAAAACACCGTCCATCCAATCATTATTTACTATCAAGCAATTTTTTTTATTTCTTACCTATTCATTTCTTCTTATACTGACTAATAATTTAGTTTAAATGTATCTTAATTAATTTAATTCGTAATTAATTAAAATTAATGTAATTAAACTAATTTAAATTCAAAGTGTTTGTAAATTAGGATCTCGTCCGAGCTTATTAAAAATATACGAATAAAATTCAATCTGAGCGAAATAATTTTATTTAATTTTACAAAAATAATATTTTTATTTAAAAATTTTAAACTTGCAAATTAAAATAATCTAAAAAATTAAATTAAATAATTAGACTACAATTACCAAGCCTAGAGAGAACCCGTAGCCAGAAGGATTTTCCTTTTGTGTTACAAACGTACGGAGATGTGTTAATGTGAAACTGCCAACGGCGGCTGGGGATCGAGGGTTTCCGTTGCTCTTTCTAATTTCGCAGTACACTTGGCTTTAAGACTCCGTTGGATATGGTTGGGCAGTTGCCAGGTCCTGAAAGAATCCTGACGACCTGAGAGGGATTTAATGTGCACAACCATACCTTAGGAATCAGGATTTTAATAGCCTAATTGGCAGGCATTTAATCGAACTATACAATACCTTGATAAGGGACATTAACTAGGGGTTTGGTTTGAGCACGAGATTGGTTATAGATATGGGTATAATAGTAAAAGGGGATGAAGATGGGTATAAAAAATGAAAAAATAATATTCGGTTTGTAACTTAAGTTTCTGTATTAATACTAATAATATTGTTTGATTTGTTGAATTAATGGGAATGAAAATAATTTATCCTTTATATGTTTATTGGGGTTATCTTCATATGTTTAACTTACAGTAAAAAAAAAACTAATCAGTTCTCATATGGAGGCGCAGAACAAAAAATTCTTTCGTTGATGAGATGCGAAAAAGCAGAATAGGAGATCGTAAGAAATAAGGATGGCAATTTCGGCCCAGCCTGCCCGGCTCCGCCCGGCCCAACCTGTGCAGACCATGGTCCTCCTGGTCGGGCCACGGGTTGAATGTGGTTGGCCTTCGCGGGGCAAGGCCTAGCCTGCGACCCACTCATTTTGTCCAAAACGATGTCATTTTATATTATTTTAATATATATATATATATATGGGCCGTCCCGACTCGGTCAAGCCCTTCCATAGCCCTGCAGGCCACCGGCCGGCCAGCCCTTCGGTGGGTCGGGCTAAGGGCCGGCCCACGGGGGCCACTGGCCGGCCTGTGGCCCTCCCTCGACCTAGGCCCAGCCTTACCCGATCTATTGACATCCCTAATAAGGAATTGAGAGACGATAAAGAAGTAAAGAAGATAGTAAGGCAAAGACTGGAAATAAAAGAGTAAAAAATAAACGTGATAAAAACTTAGATTGGAATGAAAATTCGATACCCACCTACCTTGGTAGGTTTAGGAGATTCCCAAATTTAATGGGATAAATCCATTCTCCTGAAATTGAAAACCCCAAAGCAAACACTATTTTTTACGAT
>JANZXP010000006.1:1034392-1048723 GCA_027576715.1 Erythroxylum flavicans
CTCTCTCTGTTTTGAGGAGACCCTTTTGAGTAATGCTTCCAATCTTCAACTTCATGAGTTTGTTTCAATATAAAGTCTCTGACAGGGTATATAATCTTACGCGTTTTGCGTAATGGTTGAAGTATTGTTGTCTATATGCTTGGAATGGGAATGTAATCAATTTGTGATTGCTCTGTGACCTTCAGTGTATCATCTAGTGGCTGCGACATTTTCTATCAACTTTACTCTTTTTAGTTCTGTTTCCCGTAAATGCTACTTCTTAATTAGAAATCTTGTTGTTGCGTTACCTCACTTGGGAATTCTGTGTTTTATGCTTCGTTTTGCCTTAACTCGTGAACTTTTCCTGGGGATTATTTCTATGAAGTCGAATTGTCATGCCCTTGTCATTGGAAGAGGTATGTGCCAGATGGATTGCTCAGAACTTTGTAAAATTGCAAAAATCTAACTTCAAGTCATAACAAAAGTTCGTGAATTTTGGAATCCAGTATCAGGTGGGCCAGAGATACACCAACATGAGGATGCAACAAGAGAATACAACTAATACTGAGGGCGTTGAAGTTTTGGAGAACAAGCTGATTGAAGATGAGGAATTTGGAAAGTGTCAGTATACATCCAAGGTTTATCGATTCCAAAGGTACTTGAGCATTTTCTTTCAAGTTGTTTTCTGGCCGTTTATCCCTGTGTTCATGTATGATATGCTCGACTCCTATAAACTGTACACAGAGTCAGAATCTTCTGTCTAGTTTTATGGTGTCTTATTCTGTCATATGAATCTCAACCATTCATTTATGTAGGTCCCATGTAGATCCCGCATAAATGAATGGCCAAGATTTATGGGACAGAATAATACACTATAAAACTGGACAGAGGATCCTGTCCCCTGTACACAAGCTAAATGTTACAAGTGTTAAGGCAATTTCTGATAATGAATTTAGTAATTACTATCAGAAATAGCCTCTCTACCGATTAAGGTAAGGCTGCATAATACTGAACTTTTTCGGAACCCACAAATTAGTGGGACTTTCACTAGGTTGCTGTCTTTGAATTTAGTAATTAGCACTTATGATACAGCGGAGGGATGGTGAGTTGGTTTTGGTTGAATTGTCCAAGTCATTCAACCTGCAATTTCATCTTTTATTGGAGTGAGCCTCCATTGTCATTTCTATATATTCATCGCCCCTTTTCTGGGTTTTATTGCCAAAAATGGTGCATTACACGACCCTAGTTCAGAGAATGCATGTGATTTCTCTCTGACATCACCGAGGAAAGTGATCATAGGATGATTCATGACATTTTGACTTTTATTTCTTCTTTTAAATTGTTATGTTCTCCAATTGACTTCCATTTTGGTACTTGAATTAGTAACGCATTTTTGTTAAAAACTTTTAGCAAAGCACCTGTTTGGCTTGCCAATTTTGCACCAACAGACGCTCTCATCATGCAAGAAAAGCTTGGAATGCATACCTCAAATGCAAAACAGGTTTTCCAATTTATTTCCGCAGTACTGTTCCCTTCATATTACTGACTTTCTTGAGATTTGATCAGTTAACGATTTTGATGTCTTTGTTTCTTGATCACTGCACCAGGTCCATTTCAAGAGGTCCTATCACTAATGGATTGGAAACCAATTTCCAGGAAAAGATTAATCTTGATACTAAGAGGCATGATAATGTGGATGGCTCATATGGATTACATACCAATTCTAGATGCCATGATTCATATGAGATATCAAAGCGTGGTTTACAGAAACAATGGAGCCAATTTGAAGTCCAGAATCCTTTGATACTTCTGAGGAATATCATTCCCAAGACTTGTCATTGGCATTTCTTGCAAGAGAGGAGATGGATGCCAAGAGAAATAATTTGGTACGTTTATCATCAGAACACATCTAACTATAATATTAGTTCTAATTTAAAAATAATAAATTATAATTATGAATAACAATACATTAAGTCAAGTTAAGTATACGCCAAACCTAGGTTTTCGAAACCCTTGCCTCGTATTGAGAGCGTCTCTTTTGGTTCCTCTATCTTTCCTATCACTATCACCCTTTGTCCCTAATCATTTACTACTACAATAATACTATTTTGTCTCCTAGCCCTATTCTCCTGGTGTAATTCCCTGGTATATCTGCATGGCTACAGTTCCAGAAAACGCGGAGATGGATGTTAATAATATGGCGTCCAGAGTGGCTCGAGTAAACATTGAAGAGGAAGAAGACGACATGAATGTGGATTTTGAGGGCCAAGAGAACGATGTCACCACACCTAAATATGACCTGCGCTATGCCCTTGTAGGGCGGTTCTTAACAGAACGCTTTATTAGATTACAGGAGATGAGTCAGATTTTGGCAGCCAACTGGAGACCGGGAATGGGAGTCACAATTCAAGAAGTTGCACCTCAGAGGTTCTTGTTTCAGTTCAGCCACGAAGCTGATATCCGGAGAATATTAGAGGGTGGTCCATGGGCATATGATAACCATGTTCTTGTGTATGAACGTGTTCGCCAAGATGAAGATCCTAGAGGAGTGGTGTTGAATTAGTTAGCATTGTGGGTACAAATTCATGACCTACCAGTGGGTTATATGTCTGAAACGGTGGCCAAAAAGATTGGAGAGAAGCTTGGAACATTCATGGAGTCGGACCCGAATAATTATAATGGCTTTACAAAAGAGTTCATGAGAGTTCGAGTTAAACTTGATGTAAACAAGCCATTGAAAAAGCAACTCAACTTGAAGAAGGGAGGAGGAGATGGAAGTTCTTGGGTGTCCTTAAAGTATGAGAGATTGCCCACATTTTGCTTCCAATGTGGTATCCTAGGCCATGGTGAAAAATTTTGTAGCCTCAATTATAGTGATTCAGAGGGCATTTGCATGAGAAAATTTGGTCCGGAACTTCGAGCTCAGCCTCGACGATTGACACAGCTGAAAGTTGGCGAGAAATGGCTGAAGAGTGCGCCGTTGTTTGTGAGCTCCAATGATGGTAAGGCGCAATCTGGGGAGGATGATCAGGAAGCTCAGAAAGGCAAGTCTCCTACAAGGAATGAGGTTGGTAAAAGTAGCGATGAAAAAGGGGAGCATGTGATCCAAGATAGTGCAAGATTGGTGGGAGATAAAGATGGGAAGAGCAATTCAAATAATGAGGTTAATGGAAAGAATATTGGGGGAATTAATTTAGGCAATATGGACTCTATGGACTTGAATGACACTGAGGAGGTGGATCTGAATGGGGGGGATGCAAAAAGGAAACGTGTGGGCCAAGATTCAGTGGGCCAGGTTGCAGGTTCTTCTGCGAATGAGGGCTTTTCTTTTGTTGATTGCCCAATTTCAAAAAACGAATTTTTGGCGGGTTCTGCTGGACAGGCCCGCCTGTCCCAATGAGTTGCTTAAGTTGGAATTGTCGAGGTTTGGCTGCACCTCGGACAATTCCTATGCTGATGGATATTGTCCGGGATAAAAAGCCAATGTTTATTTTCCTTATTGAAACAATTTGTACGTCCGAAAAATGCGATGAAATAAAAAATAAAATTGGGTATGATTGTGTTTATTCTATGGGTAGAATTGGACATAGTGGAGGCTTGGCTTTATTTTGTAGGAGTGGGGTGTTAACAAAACTACGTAGTATGTCCCCACACCATATTGATATTGAAGTTATATTTGGCCAAGAGGAGCCATATAGAATGACAGGCTTCTACGGCTATGCAAATCGGAATGAACGCCACCTTTCATGGGCTCTCTTAAAACAGCTTGCGCAGGAGTCGAACCTTCCATGGGTGATTTTGGGTGATTTCAACGAGCTATTGACGCAAAGCGAGAAGAGGGGGCCACGCCCCCATCCACAGTATTTATGTAACAATTTCAAACAAGCTCTTGAAGAATGCAACCTCCGGGACATGGGCTATGTAGGTAGTCGCTTTATATGGGAAAAGTGGCGGGGCTTACCAAATTGGGTGGAGGAAAGATTAGACCGCGTTGTGGCATCTCCTAGCTGGCTGGACAGATTTGGCCAATCAAGGGTGTTGCAGTTAACTCAATCTTCTTCAGACCATCTACCCATTTTATTAGAGCTTCGACAATTTACACAAGTGGGTAGGAGAAGACCTTTCCGGTTCGAAAATGGGTGGCAAAAGGAGGACGAATGTGAGAGAATTATCAGGGATAGTTGGGACTCAACTATAGGCTTACCTATCAAAGATAGGTTGGCCAAATGTGGAGCTGCGTTAGAGGAGTGGGGGAGAGGATTTCTTGGAAAACTCCGACGTGATATCAATTGCCAGAAGCGACGTATCGAGAAAGCAAGAGGAAGACGGGACCAGTCGGCTTTAGCGACTTTAAATGATGCTGAGAAGCAGCTGCAAAAGCTTCTTAAGCAGGAGGAGGATTATTGGAGACAAAGGGCAAATATATTTTGGTTAAAAGAAGGGGACCTCAACACCAAGGCTTTTCACTCAGTAGCAAAAGGCCGAAACCGGAAGAATGCAGTAACTATGCTTAGAGATGATAACGGACAATGGGTGGAAAGAGGGAGGGGTCTTGAAGAACACATTGAGAGGTACTTTTCAAACTTGTATTCTCATTCGGCTACTGATTATGCAGAGATAGTGGAAGCTGTTACACCTTCTATCTCGGATGAAGATAATGAGATGCTCTGTAGTAAATTCACGGAGGAGGAGGTCAAAGATGCCATATTTTCAATGCACAGAGATAAATCTCCAAGAGAGGATGGGTTTAATCCGGGGTTCTATAAGCGATATTGGTCAGTGGTGGGGCTGAGGTTACTAAGGCGTGCTTATTTTGGTTGGAGAAGTGCGAGTTGCCTTCCGGAATTAACAATACACAGTTGGTTCTCATCCCCAAGAAAGATCAACCGGAGACTATAAAAGATCTGAGGCCAATTTCTTTATGCAATGTGATATACAAAGTTGTGTCAAAAATGCTGGCTAACAGGCTTAAGAAGATTCTTCCTAAGATCATAGCAGAGACGCAAAGTGCCTTTGTACAGGGTCGCTTGATCACAGATAATCTTGTTGTCACCAATGAGATTGTTCATTATATGAAGGGGCTAAGAAGGGGACCTGAGGGATATGCAGCTTTGAAGATCGATATTGCGAAAGCCTATGATAAGCTGGAATGGGACTATGTGATAGCAGTCATGGTGGCGATGGGCTTTAGTGAGAAGTGGTTACGTTGGATGAAAATGTGTCTCACCACTGTCAGCTTCTTCGTTCCACTGGGAGATAATGTAATCGGACCAATTGTGCCTAGCAGGGGACTAAGGCAGGGGGATCCCATTTCCCCTATTTATTTATCATTGGGGCAGAAGGTCTTTCGGCGTTGATTAGAAAGTTTGAAAGGAGGGGGCTTATTCAGGGATGTCGGATTGCTAGAACCGCTCCATGTATTTCACACTTATTTTTTGCAGATGACTCATATCTGTTCTTCAGGGCGAATGTTGGAGAGTGTGAAGTGATCAAACTTTTATTAGAGAAATACAGAGTTGCATCGGGACAGGAGGTTAATTTTGCTAAGTCTTCTATTAGATTTAGTGCTAATGTGTCGGATGAGGTGAGGAGAGTCTTATGCAGTAGCCTTGAAGTTACTGAGGAAGTGGTTTGCTCTAGATATTTGGGGATGCCACTGCTGATTGGGAGGAATAAAAAAGTAATCTTTGATTTCCTTAAGGAGAAGTTGCGGTCTAGGGTGCAATCTTGGCGAGGTCGCGCTCTCTCGCGGGCAGGTAAGGAAATTCTATTAAAGACGGTGGCACAAGCTCTTCCTACCTATGCTATGAGCCTATACCTTTTGCCAAAGCAGTTGTGTAAAGACCTGCACCGAATCATGAATGATTTCTGGTGGGGTAAAATAAAATGGCAAAGCTGGGAGAGATTGTGTAAGAATAAAGTAGTGGGTGGTATTGGTTTTAGGGACTTGCATGATTTTAACTTAGCCCTTCTAGCCAAGCAAGGGTGGAGGTTAATGACAAATGAAAATTGCTTAATGGCCCGAGTCTTGAAGGCGAAGTATTTTGAGAATGGGAACTATTTAAGTTCTCTTCTTGGTGGGAGTCCGAGTATGATATGGAGGAGCATTTGGCAGGCGAAAGGGATCTTACTGAGAGGAAGCCGAGTGAAGATTGGTAATGGCACCGGTGTTAATGTTTGGAACGCCCTTTGGTTGCTTAAATTGGAGAATGGTATGGTATGCCCTGCGAGAAGAGGTGATTTTCCAAACCTATTGGTGGCTGACCTTATGCTGCCAGGAATTAAAATGTGGGATATTGGAAAAGTAAGATCCATTTTTAATGAGAATGAAGCTGCCTTAATTTTATCTATTCCACTTAGCTGCAGGGATGTAGCAGATGAATGGTATCGGCTATGTGAGAAATCTGGAGTGTACTCTGTCAAGAGTGGATATCGGTTACAAAGAGCAAGTCAGGATCCACTAAGTACGGAAGGAGATGTTAATTTGTGGGTGAAACTTTGGAGAATAAAAGCTATGCCGAAGATGGTGAATTTCTTATGGCGGGCTGCAAAGGATTGTCTGCCAACTCGGTCTAAATTAAAGCAACGGATAATTGTAGTTGAAGAGCTATGTCCTTTGTGTGGGCAAAGTGCAGAGACAGTCTTGCACATTCTGTGGAAATGTCAATATGCCCAGACTTGTTGGCAGATTGCAGGCCTTGGTTGGACTGGAGTGGATATGGACTCGGTGGAGGCTTGGTTGAGTGCCTTTCTGAAGCATGTTGGACGTGATAAGGAGGGTGTTATGGCTGCTATTTGCTGGTATGTGTGGAAGAGCAGAAACTCTTCTGTTTGGGACAGCAAGAAGCTAGACCCAGGTTTTGTTGTTTCTTCGGCGCTGAGTCTCCTACAAGCATGGACCAATGTCCAAGATCAAGCCTCACTGGAATCAAGACCCGAAAATGCAGAAACAAGTGCTGAGTATTGGAGGAGGCCAGAAACAGGGTGGATTAAAGTGAACGTTGATGCAGCTACCACGGAGTTTAATGGTACTTGCAGTGCTGTTTTCAGAGATGAGACGGGTAGATTTATTGGAGGTTTTGTCAACCATTTCCCGTCAATTTCAGACCCTCAAACGCTGGAAGCTTTAGCGATTCGTGAGGTACTTTCCTGGATTAAAGACCGACGGAAATCTCATTTAGTCATTGAGTCTGATTGCAAAGCCGTTGTTGAATGGATTAACAAGCCATCTTGTTTGCAGTCGGCTTTGGGGAATATCATAAATGACTGTACTAGCTTAATTTCTTCTCTTCACGATGTTAAAGTGATGTTTATTCGAAGGACTGCGAATCGAGTTGCTCATACCTTAGCTAGAGAAACTCGACTCTCTTCGGGCCTTCATGTTTGGGGATATAATCCCCCTCATTGTATTGTTTCCCTGCTACAAGCAGAGTTGAATTAATAATATGTCATTTCTTCAAAAAAAATTGTGAGATTAGTAGTGTATTAACTGACGAGATTAATATTATCGATCAAGATCTGAATTTATACCTCCAGATGTATTTGAAGATATTGAAGTTAACTCTACACAAAAAGGTGTTGGAGAACTGAGAACTTATAACTTAGAAGATGACAACTATTCGTGATAATATTGCTTCTAGTTTAACGGCACTTAGACGTCGTTCTTAGATTATTATAAACTTTGTTTTAAATGATAGTGTTGACTTCTTTTACTCTATCTAAATTCTTATGAAAGTATTAAAAAAATACTAAGATATAATACTGATGTCCTTATAAAACTTTTTTTAAAGTCATGTCCTCGTAAGTCATTTTACACATAAACAGTTAATACTAAACAATTAATTTTTATCAAACATCTTTAAATAAACAAATGATTTTATCTGTTGATCTAATCAACTTTATTAATTCGCTGTTAACTAACCGCTGATAGAATTAGTTAACAACTAATGCAATCTACTGATTGTCAAACAGGACCTATGTGAATAAGAAAATATTTCATCACTCTTTTGAATATTAATTATTACTTATTATATCAATCTTATCAATAAATATTATGAAAACAGAATGTTAAATTGGGTTCTTAATTTAAAAATTAATTAAAAATTGTAAAAAATTAAATACTGAAATGAAAATGTAAAAATTATAACTTTTATAATTGTTATTCCTTTATTAATTGCTATAGTCAGAAGGCTGGACAAAAAAGCACTTTGTATTTCTAATCTTGCGGTTCCAGTAAGTAGTCCTTCAACGTCAACCGGTTCTTACTCGCTAAGTAGTCCTTTAACTTCAACCGGTTCTGACTCGCTAAACTATGTACTGACGTAGTTTGGACGCTACACTGTATCCCGGCGTCATCGTCCAAATCCAAAGACACAACGTTAAGACTTGGCTTCCGAGCAAATTCCGGCAAAAAATTATCAGCCACCTCCTTACTCGACTGTTTCAAGTCGTTAAAATACGATACTATCCAGTCCTCTCTGTCTCTATTCCCACCCAACAGCTTTAGTACCTGAACCAGAGCAAATCACTAAAAAGTTTATGGCTTTTTTTAATTTTAATTTTAATTTTTAATTTAATAACAAATTTTATATTTTACTACAACAACAATACCAAATTCTACTTACTTGCGAGATTTGAAAGGTTTAATAATACACAATTTTACTCCTATTTAGTATATAGATAAAAAAAACTCAATTTTTAAATTTAATTTCTGCACAAAAAGTACATTTTATTTTTTATTTTTATTTTTTCATAATATAATTTACTATCAACTAAATATACATTATATAATTATAATATATTGATTATTAATAAATATTATTAATAAAATGATTTAATATTTAATTAAAAATTATTAATAATTTAATTAAATGATTAATAATAAATATAATTAAATAAAAACATCTTTCAAATACATAAATTTTAAATAAAATTTGATTTAATAATTAAAATATAATTAACATAAATATTAATTTAACTTAGTATTATTTTTTAAATTAATTATTTTAATAATAAAACAGTTTTTATTTGATAATTTATTAATAAATATCATATTAGAGATTAAAAATTTTTAATTAATTAAAATATATTTAAGTTTGATCTAATATGTAATTATCAACAATAGTAAAAATATAACGTTAAATATTAAAAATATTTTTGTTTTTATTTAAAAGAGGAATAGAAATTAAAAATAAAAAATAAAAGTGAAATTACTTCTAACTTTTTCTTTATTCTGTTTTGGTTTCGATGTCGACAGAAATGTTTGAAAATTTTAATCAAATATAATTTTATTTGATAATTATTTTAAATTAATAAAATAATAATGATTAGGACAAAACATAAGACGAGAGGTACATTGTACCTGGCTCATTTTGGGTCGTAATCTAGCGGACTGTCTGGTGCAGAGAGTGGCTGCAAGGACCATTTTGTGCGTTTGAACGATATTAAAGTCCTTGTCTAGTTTTGGATCCAACAATGCCTTTAGATTCCCCTTCTCTAATAATGGTGTTGCCTGAAATTCTTAAGAAAGACATAATTATTAATCTAAGCAAAGTTATATCACTGTAGTTTGACAAGAATTAAGGTCGATCGACATTTTAGACTCGGACCCGAATTTAAGTTAACTGAAAATTTTTTAAATCAATTAAACTTCTAACTCGATTCGAATTTGAAAGATTTAAATCAATCACGTCGGATAAATCAATAAAAAAATAGGATTAATATTTTGAACCCAGACTTTATTATGTTACAAATTACCAATGTAAATAGGGTATGATTCTTACCCATTTGACTAAACTTTGCTGTCCTTTAAGGCCTTGAGGATTGATTGGCTTCTTTCCAGTTAACAGTTCAAGGAGAAGCACACCAAAGGCATAGACATCAATCTTGTCACTCACTCTTCCATGCATTAAGTATTCTGGAGCTAAATACCCAAATGTGCCAACGACGTCGTCCTGCATCAGATAGGTTGAATCTTCAGGTCCCCGCATAGCCAGTCCAAAGTCCGAGAGCTGTAGACATAGAAATTAGTAATTTTTAAATTATAGGCATAAGAACTTAATATTATTATTTCTTAAAGTTTTTAATCGCTAATTCATGTAATATTAAAATTCTTAAGTTAAAACTTAATGATATTTTAAATTTATGAACAAACGAAAATTTTCGAAATATAATTAAAGGAATTATATAATAGCTAAATAATATTACAAGATAAATTGAAATCAAAAGCAAAATTACAAAATTTCCAGTATAATTATGCTAACAAGCAGGTCTGAAGAAATCTAGTAGTACATAGTCTTACTATTAATTAGTAGAGATCAGTATAATGAATCTAATTTTAAATTATTTTAATTAAGTTTCAGATATTTTTTAAAACTATCTAGTAGTACAAATAATTAGTTTTCTTAAAATCAAGATGCTTTGTATGTCAAAAATAAAAATAATGTGTCAATGTCTCTTATATGTTTAAGTTTGTCGTGCCGTCAATTTTATGTTAGAAGTTTGGTATTGGTACGAAAAATTAAAAAAGAAATTGATAAGATATACCAAATCATATACTTGTTTTTGAAGCAAGTCATAGGTGAGACGTGACAGGTCGTGAATTAAAAAAGATAATTCCAATTTGACTAAGTAGTTATAATGATTATGATTTAAAAAATAGGATCTCTGAAACTGAAAGCCACCCTTTACAATGATTTAAGGAGTGCTTAATCTACAAACCAAGAATGTTCGTTATTATATTTAGGGGTGGCAATGGACCGGACAGTTTTTGTCTGGCCTGAGACAGCCGAAGCTCGACACAGTCCGATATATCCTAATTTTATAATTTTAAATTAAAAATAGAAAACAACCTTATTTTTCATAAAACGTCCTCTTTTTATAATATGTTGAACCTCTGCCGAGTCTAATTGCATTACCTGTGGTTGAAAGTCATGGGACAGAAGAATGTTGGCAGATTTTACATCTCTGTGAATAACAGGTGGAGAACACCGGCTGTGCAAGTAATTTAGAGCCTCGGCAATTGCAAGGGCCACATTGTACCTCACTTTCCATGGCAACGAGGATTTGTATCTGTTACCTGTGCCACAACAATAGACACTACGATCTCAAAATGTTAAAGAACAAACTAAGGTTAACAACGAAGTCATGTTTGAACTAGTTTGATGATTGGAGTAATTCCATGTCTGAAATCAACTCGGATTTAACCACTTGAATTTAAGTTAGGTCAGACTTAAATTTCCATCACCATAACAAACTAATGAGATAAATAGTAATAAATAACAATAGGTCAAACCGAGTCAAGGTCTAAGTTCTATAAATTCAAATATCATTATCATCATCATTATCATCATCCAGTCTAAAATTTCGTAATAAAACAAGGTCTGAAAAGACTTGATAATACGCAGCCTTACTCTTACATAATAGAGAGGTTGTTTCCGGTAGATCCGCATGTGAGTGCAAATTTAAATCCAGTTAAATTTGCTATAATTTATTAAGTCTAAATGATCAAATTCGAGACATGCCTAATGAGAAGGTAATTACCTTGTAGAATTTCCTCCAAGCTCCCTCTAGGCAAGAAGTCATACACCAGAATGAGACAGTGATCTTCAATACAAGCTCCAATTAGATGTGTAATGTGCTTGTGTTTTAGCAAGGACATTATTTCAACTTCCAAAGAGAAGTCTTTCAAAGCTTCCTTGTATTGCTTTAGTACCTTCACCGCAATTAGCTTGCCACCAGAGAGTAACCCTTTATACACATAACTACAGCCTCCCTCGCCTATCAAGTTTTCTGATCAATGAAACAAAGTTTAAATAAAAAACTTGATCGGGCAAATACCCTTTTTAAGAAAAATCAAAATTTATCAGAAACCTGAAGAGAATCCACGAGTTGCGTTGTTTAGCTCTTTATAGCTAAATTGCTTGCAGCCTGACGAATTCAGTTTCAGGGAAAGCTCCATCTTCTTTGCCTGTTCTATCGATTCTGTTAAACAAGTCTCTTCAGGATTTTCTTCAGAATCAGAGGTCTCATCTTCTGAAGAATCTTCTGCTTCTTCACTATTCAGGTTGATGTGGGATTCTGGAGAAGAAGGTATTAAGAAATCCAGTGGATTCATCGTAGACAATTCTCCAATCGCAGAAGTATTTATCCCAAGAAGAGGCCATCCAGGTTTTGATTGTACAGATTCTTTCATAGATACAGTACTTGAAGTAGAAGAAACTTCTTGCATAAGGCCAGGTATCTCCTCTGATTCTGGCAACTCTCTTCTGGTGACAGACAATGATCTGATTCTAAGTTTCTTGTCTCCAGACCTTCCAATTACAGTGGAGTCATCAGAAGCAGAACCATTTATACAACTAAAGCTTTTGTCAAGACAAAACTTTTGATTCGAATTCAGCTTCAAACCTGCAAAAAATTTGAATATTGAAACACGAACATGACGCATTAATCACAAGTTGGCTAAGTTAGCGTTAACTTTCACACGTCAGTAACCGAAGGGAATGAAAGTTGGTGAGCTGCTTGAGGGTAAGACCTGAACCTGGAGGTCCATGCACTGGAGCTACTACTTCAGGAACCTGTACAGGGACATTCAAGTGAAGATATGGTTCACAATGGTCTTTCCTCAGGATTCTAAGCAAAACCTGCTTCATCCTCTTCCTATTCTTCTCTAAAACTTCCTTCTCAGCCTTCACTTCCTCCATTCCCACCTCTCTCTAGTTCCAAGCCAAGTTATCTCTAACCTTCAAATATCGGTCAAGTATATGTGAAATATTCTATCATATAAACAACTCAATGACCCACTTAAAGAACAGTATATAAAGAAATAAATTAGAAATTGTCTTACTAATTAGGTTTGGTTCTTATATAGGTTATATATAATAATCCTATAACAGATAAGAAGATTTACGAGTTATTATATGTACCCGAAACAGGTGATTTTCGTTCCACTACTTTTAAAGACATTGGCTGTCAAGGATAAAGACAAGAATTCTCCTGAAAATAGTAATAATAAATGGGTAGAAGCCCATATGGTAAAATGATGACATTTAAAATTGAAAAGTTTCAACAAGTTGAAATCAAAGTTTTGAAACCTGAATTAAAAGTTAAACCGATAAGAAAAGAAATTTAGGGTTTAAAAGATTCAACCGATATTAAACTGCCATAAAGTTTGGTAAAGATTAAATAAATTAAAAAATTTAAATTATGATTGCCCTTATCTATAAAAAAATTTAAAAATTAATTAAAAAAGAGATTGTTAAATAAAAATTTAATCTGACATAATTTATTAAAAATTTTAATTGTTATGAATCTTTGACCGATCGTGAGCCTCATTCTTAATCTTGTATGACCTACTTCATTTGGGCAGATTAGGTACACCTATTTGACTAAACATTGGAGGAATGAACAAAGTTTGCACGTAACTCGCGTCTAATGGAGGCCAAGGAATTTTCGTACGTGCGTTTTTACTTGTTAGTTGGATGATAGTGATAACAAATTAATAATAAAAACAAGGGGAAGCCTTTCATTTTCATGCTTCATTTTTTAAGGAAATAGATTTGAGGATGAACTAGTAGGTCATATCGTACACATAATATTAGGTGAGGTTTGTTGTCTTATATCTAAGTAGCCAAAATTAAAATTAAAATTTCAATATTTACAATAAAATATAGAACAAATATTAACGTATTTAAGCATTCAAATCAAATAATAAAATTTTCAAAATAAAATTTAAATAAATAAATAATTTAATAGGATTAACTTACTGTTAATTAAATGTCACATTAACATTGATATGACATTATTACTGTTTATTAAACGTCACGTTAATATTAATATGACATTATATTTATTTTAACTTACTGTTAATTAAACGTCATGTTAATATTAATGACATTATAATACAAATGATACTCACTTTTAGATTAATTTAAAAAATTAATCATGTGATAATGAGACCAACTTTTTGATTAATTTAAAAAATTAATTATGCTACAATTAAATCCACTTTTTATTTAAAATATAAAAATAACATCTTTTTTTTTTAATGAAGGAATTTACAGTCACTATTCTTTGGATGCGTATTGAGTAAATTTTTTGATTGACGCAATAGCTTGCAAATCACGCCAATCAGGTACTTTGCACTAGGCAAGTCTTATACGATAAACTCGATCGAAAGAGTGTATGTAGGAGGATTTGAGTACAGAATCTTTTGACCGTATGCTTCCTCACTCCACCAACTCGATCACCCTCTAAAGACAAAAAAAATCATATTTGCATTAATATGGTATTTAAGTGACAACGTCGACTAATATAGATTTGTTTTAATTGTTTTCAAAATGTTATAGTTCAATA
>JANZXP010000006.1:1052764-1067561 GCA_027576715.1 Erythroxylum flavicans
ATCTTTGAAATTGATTTTTTTCTTTTGTTCTTCTCACGGTTGTTTTGTTAAATTTAGGAGTTAAAAGGAAACGCGATATCTGAACTACTTTTGTTTTACTGTGACCAAGCAAGTACTTGTATAGTGCTGTTTTTCTATTTCTTGCAGTAGAACTAGGACAGATGTGGGGGAAATAGAAAAATTCAAGTCTTATGAATTACTTCATGCTGGCAATGTAGGATTACCTTTTGGAGATTAAACTTTCAAGTAGACTGTTGAAATGTGAATCCTAGCATCCATAAGTTGTGTGCAATTCGTATATTCTGCAACTTCCGAAAAGCAAGCACCATCTTTGTTGTCATTAGTAGTTGTTGCATCCTCTTATGGTTTTGTTTGATATTTCAATTTCATTTTGTTAGCCAATTTTATTGTCTTCACTTATTTAAGCTTTTAGTGCTGTGAATGGTTTGAACAACAAATGGTAACCATGAACTATGCATGTAAACAGGATGCTTACTTCCTGCAGAGATGAGGACACATTCATGGATGCTGTAAATTTTGTGCTACAGAACTTCACTGAGATGAAAAAGCTCTGGGTTCAGGTCCAACATCAGATTTGTGTATGTGTGACCGCTTTCATACTCCTAGTAATAAAATGCATAACACCACAGTAGTTGCATGCCATAAAGGTAAAATGAATTATGAGAACATGATTTTTGGACATGCAGGTTTTATGGTGCTTGTGATCATTCATACTCTTTGGTGATCCTGAGTTGAGGCCCTCAATTGGGCTTTCTGGTCTGCAGGGACCTGGTCGGGTAAGAGAGAAGCGAGAAAAGGAGAGAAGCGAACTTCGGGATCTTGTAAAACTGACAATCTGCTTCTTTTTCTGGATAACCAGTTAGCTCTTTGTTGTGTTCTCTACTACATTTTCACATTATCTTCTTTCTTGTTAGGTGGGAAAAAATCTGCATGTTCTCAGTCAAATAGAGGGTGTAGACCTCGAAATATACAAAGACACTGTTCTTCCCCGAGTTTTAGAGCAGGTCTGATGGCTTTAGTCTGGATTAAGCTTCTTTTACTCTTGTTGAAGTGATGTTCTGGTTGCACTTCCATAAAGCATATTTAGTCATCTTTTGTAATTGTATTGTTATGTGATTGTTGTATATGTTGCCTTTTTGTAATTTTTAACTAAATATCTGACAGGTTGTCAACTGCAAGGATGAGCTTGCTCAGTATTATTTGATGGACTGCATAATTCAGGTCTTTCCTGATGAGTACCATTTGCAGACACTTGAGACGTTGTTGGGGGCCTTTCCCCAACTTCAGGTACACTGTTTTTCATTTCTGAAATATAATTTTGGCCGTCATCTTCTGCTTATGCCTTTATTGTTTGTTCAATTTTTATCTTAAAATTTAAAACTCTTTCTACAGTTGGGTTCAGTGAATTCTGTACGGTTTGATTTTGGAATCTTGTGCATGAAAACCTTTTCTGCTTGTGTATTTGATCATTCCTGCCTTCAACTAGAAACCATGTTCATCCTATTTCATACTGTGGGAAAGGACGGAGCGCTGAGCAAGACTTAAGTTTAATATGATTTGATGTAGTTGATATATTTCTCTTTGGTTCTGACCTTCCTCTGGTTTCCAGTCAACAGTTGACATCAAGACAGTACTATCACAACTGATGGATAGATTGTCTAACTATGCTGCTTCAAGTCCAGATGTAAGTCTTATTGATGCTGTTCTCAAATGTTATGCTTTTGTCATACATTGACAATAGTTCTTTATCAGGTTTTGCCAGAGTTCCTGCAAGTAGAAGCCTTTACTAAATTGAGCAATGCTATTGGGAAGGTAAATCGGTTATCTTGAGTGGATAAGTTCTTCTTTAATCTTTAAATGGCATTTTGGTGATGTCTAACCTAACTGCTGAAGTTCAGTTTCATTTGGACAAATATAGTTCTTGTTTAAAATTTTTATCTGCAATAATTTACGCTGTCAAGGTTTGTGATTTGTATTTTAGAACCATTTGTTGAAAGCTGATTTCCATAAACATCTCACTGGCAGGTAGTTGAAGCACAAGTTGACATGCCTATTCTTGGAGCAATTACATTGTATGTTTCCCTCCTTACATTTACGCTACGCGTTCACCCTGATCGGCTAGATTATGTGGATCAAGTCCTGGTATGATATCTCGTTAGATAGAGTTATAAAATTTTCATTGTAAGTGCATGGCTTTTGACTTTTATGCCAGTTTGTCAAGTAACCATTAGAATTCTAGGCTTCCTATTTCCAGCTTCCTTTCCTATTGAATTCTTAAATGTTCACCTTTTTCATTTTCTTGACATGTTATTTACAGGGGGAATGTGTTAAGAAGCTTTCTGGCAAGGCAGAGCTCGAAGATAGCAGGGCAAAAAAACAAATTATAGCACTTCTTAGTGCTCCATTAGAAAAATACAACGATGTTGTCACTACCTTGACACTCTCAAATTATCCTCGTGTAATGGATCATCTTGATAATGAAACGAATAAAGTCATGGCAATGCTCATTATTCAAAGCATTATGAAAAATAATACTTGCATTTCTACCGCGGACAAGGTATATCAATCAGCTTATTCAAATCAAATCAGATATTTCCTTTGAAATTTGCTTAACGTGATCTTTCCTTTTGTAGGTTGAGGTGTTATTTGAACTAATAAAGGGACTCATCAAGGATTCTGATGGAGCTACCTTAGACGAGGTTCATTTTGAGATTCTTTTTCTGTGAAATTATTCCATATTTTTAGATGTGAAGGGTTGCGATCCTGTCAAATTTCCAAGATCTTTTGCAAGAATCTAATCCCTATTATGTCAGCAACTTAAATATCAATTTTTGTTGTTTATGTTATACAGCTTGATGAAGAGGATTTTAATGAAGAACAGAATTCTGTCTCTCGCCTTATACACATGCTTTACAATGATGATTCCGAAGAAATGTTGAAGGTAACCTGTCGATTTAGAGTTATTCAGGGTTGAGCATTTGCATTTTTCTTTAAATTGTTTGCATATAGTCAGCAGCGTGCCTATGTATCATCCTTACATATTTGGTTTGCTATTTGACCTTCAGTTGACTTACTATCTTTTGATTTGTAATTCATGTTAGATTATATGTGCTGTGAGGAAGCATATAATGACTGGAGGACCAAAGCGCTTGCCGTTCACAGTTCCTCCTCTTGTATTTTGTGCGCTAAGGGTATGAGTCCTCATTTCATGGAGTGTTGAAGCATATAATTGATGGTATATTTTAGAAACATATAAGCCTATAGTTTTTTCACAAAAAAAATCTTGAAAACGTACCCTTAAGTCTGATAATTCTTGCTCACATTTCTTTTTATCTCTAATGTTGGCTGGGCCACTTCCTATATGCTTTTCCCTTCCAATTACAATTAGTAAACATCAAATCCTTCTGAATGGTGTGATGTGCTTTGCAGCTCATTAGAAAGTTGCAAGGTCAGGATGGAGTAGTGGGGGAAGAAGTCGCAGCATCACCTAAGAAAATATTTCAAATCTTGAATCAGGTAAGGTGCTTAGGTAGTTTTTCGAAGGCTTTTGGATTTGAAATAAACAAAGGCCTGTGAAAATAGAACCTTATGAATTTCTTTTTGTCGTTAGATACTTGGTCTTTATAGAAGAATTCACATAGTTCTAAGCTTCTGTCATTTGTTTCCTTTTCCAGATGCTTATTGGTTGTTCATTTACCTCAAGTTTTATTTGTTATTTTCAATATTGTTTTACCCACTGGTGTTTTATATCCTATTTTCTCTTTTTTTGTTATTTTCAATATTGTTTTACCCACTGGTGTTTTATATCCTATTTTCTCTTTTTTCCCCTCTCCTTTCCTTGGTCACTGTGTCTTCAATATATATGTCAATACTCCTTGCAAAATATCTGTAGCCTGTTTTGTTAGTAAAATTGATTATATTCATTTTATCAGACCTTAGAAGCTCTTTCAGCTGTTTCATCCCCTGAACTGGCATTGAGGTTGTATTTGGAATGTGCTCAGGTATGGCATACTTGCTAGTTGATAATACTACTAGATACTGATACAAAATAGAAATCATTTGTCTTTCCAAGCGTACTTTTTACTTCTGCTTTACCCCAAAAAAAATAGTATGTCTCTGGTTATATAACTAAGAGTGGTAATAGAAGATTTCTTAAAGTCAATGTAGAGATAATGGGCCGGGTTCAATCAGTCCAAAGCCCAATTGTCTTTTTGTCACAACTAACTAAAATGATATCATTTTGGTCAGTTATGCCAAAATGATGTTGTGCTGGCCTAACCGGCTTGGGCTATTTTGGATTGGGCAGGCCCGAGCCTGGTAACAGTCCGAACCTGGCCCTAAGCGAGGTAAAATCGGACTGGTCCAGATCGGGTTGGTTTTGCCATCACTAAGCAAATACTTATTGGACAGGTGTAATTGTTGTGAATTTCTGATCTATTATTATGTTTATTTCGTAATCAGGCGGCTAATGACTGTGATCTTGAGCCAGTAGCTTATGAATTTTTCACTCAGGCATTCCTGATATATGAGGAAGAAGTTGCGGTAAATGTGCATATATCCTTCTTTCTAACAGTAGACTTAACGAGAAATCATATTCCGCAAAGAGAATAGTTCACTAGAATTCTTTTCTAATTTAAATTTGGATGGTCCACGTAATCATGTACCTTGTCTTTCAGGATTCAAAAGCACAGGTGACTGCAATACATCTAATAATTGGGTCTCTGCAGAGGATGAATGTATTTGGTGTTGAGAATAGGGATACCTTGACACATAAGGCAACAGGAGTAAGTGTATATTAAACTTATGATCAATTCACCGTGTCAGCATTTTGTCTAAGAAAACTGCTAATGACTGATTTACTTCTGTTTCCTCCTTTCTTCATCAGTATTCCGCAAAGTTACTGAAGAAGCCTGATCAGTGCAGAGCAGTTTATGCATGCTCACATCTATTTTGGGTTGATGATCAAGATGGCGTCAAGGATGGAGAAAGGTTTCCTTCCTATTTGTCTTCTAATGACCTACAAATTGGTGTCATATAACTAGATATTTCGGATTCATGCTCAGTAGTATGCATATTTGTGTTGTAGAAGAGGGATAACAATGGGCCAGGCTTGGAACCCGATTGGGGTCCAGTCAAATGGTTGGACTGGCTTTGGGCCGACCCTCCCTAGCTTGAAACCTAACCTGAATCTCGACTAACTTGGGCTTTTGACAGGGGCTGGTTTGCCAACGTTAGTAGAGGTTTACATACATGCACTTCAGTTTTCAATATTCATATAACCGTTATTGGTCAGTGGTCTGTTGTCTTCACATGTGGCTTGAGTAACAAAATGTAAATTCGATACGCGGAATCTTACAAGTACGAGTGGATCTTCTAACTAAGTGCTTCCTCCAATTTCAGGGTCCTGCTTTGCCTAAAGCGTGCCTTGAGGATTGCAAATGCAGCTCAGCAGATGGCCAATGTTACGAGGGGTACCAGTGGACCAGTAACATTGTTTGTTGAAATATTGAATAAGTAAGTGCCGCTTGCACCTAAGGATGGCAATGGATCAGCCCTTGCCAATTTTTTAAAAATAAAATTTTAAAAAATAAAAATATAAAATAATTTTTTTAATTGGGTTCAGACTTGAGCTGCTTAGGTTTAAGTTTACTCAAGGCAATAATTAAGTTTCAAGTCAATTTGGGCCTAACTCATGAACAGGCTTATTGAAAATAACTAAATTTATGTCACGTGCCAAAAGTTGGGCTGTTCATTCAACATTGTCTATGAAACACCCCATCTGTCACTTGTTAATATTGTTCATGAATGTTTGTGTATATATATATATATACACACACAAACATATATATATATGTGTACTTTCAGGTACCTCTACTTTTTTGAGAAGGGAAGCTCGCAGGTCACAAGTTCTGCGATTCAAGACCTTGTAGAATTAATCAATACTGAGATGCAGAGTGACTCTACTACCTCAGATCCATCTTCAGATGCCTTCCTTGCTAGCACACTCCGTTACATTCAATTCCAGAAACAAAAAGGTGGTATTATGGGTGAGAAATACGAGTCTATAAACGTGTAACTTACTAATGTTTCTAAATTAAGATTGTCTGTCTGGCATGCGAGTGCTTGGGTTTCGAAATGAAATTGTTGAAAATCTTTCTAATTAAGAAGTTGCCTCCTTTTTTTCTCTTTCCCTATTTTGATAAAATCATTGACGAGACAACAGATACAAGAAAAGTTCTTAAAGGTGGGAAAAGAGAGGGTTTTAGAGAAAAAAAAACTGAAAACATTTTTATAGTTTCTTCTAATATACAGGCGGCCGTTTTGTATAACCTTAGTTCATACTGCGTTCCCGTCTGATCATATCTTTTCAATGTTTTTAGTTTAATCTATCCTTTGTTTCTTTAGGACGGGATGAGATCTTTTGTACCCGCAACTTTGTACCAACTCTATTCTATACGATCTTATCCATATATTTCTCTGGGTCTCATATATTTGTATGGATGAGATTGCGTGGAACAGAGTTGGTACAAGGTAATGAGTACAGGAGATCTAGTTCCATTTAGGACTGTCTGGTTCTATTTCTATTTTTCTGTTGTAATTTTCAGTTTTTTGTTTCTATTTTTCTTTCAAATAAAAATAAAAATCTGTTTGATTGTTAATGTAGTTATATTTTTATTACTAATAATAATTATATATTAAATAAAAGTTAAAGATAATTTTTTAATTAAATAAATTTATTTAATCTCTTATATAATATTTATTTTAATATTATGTTATTTTAACAAAATAAATAATTTCAAAATTAAAATTTTATTTAAAAATTAATATTTATTTGAAATATATTGTAATTATTAAATTAAATTTTGTTTGAATATTTATATATTTTAAATTTAAATATATATATATTAATTATTAAAATTTAACTAAATATAATTTAATTATAAAAATTAAATTAAATTAAATTATTTATAATTTTTATTGATAATTAATTTAAATTTATTATTCATAATTTTTATTAAAGTTTAAATAATTAAATAATATATTAAATGATAGTAAATTATATAAAATTACTTTTTATAGTTTTCTTAATTTTTAAGAATTCAAAATTAAAAACAGAATTAAAAATTTAAACAAATAGGTTTTTTTTTATGAATTTGAAAACAAAAACAGAATCAAAAATGAAAACAAACACTCCTTTAATTGTTTGATATAAGTAATCTTAATATATAATTCGAGATAATTAAAACTTAAATATTTATTAGGTGTTGGATGACTTATTTAATAAAATATAGTGAATAAAAGGCATTGTTTAAAATTTTGAAGTATGAATAAAATAATTTAATTGTAACAATGAGTTCCATGTCCATCTTGTTTAAATGTTGAATTATGATTATTGAATTATCAGTGCCTTTTATTTAAATTAGTTTTAATTTGATTTGTTCTTGTGGAGTGCATAAAATCTCTGCAAAAGGGAATCTTTTATATTGTTAAACATATTTTGGTATTTGCTCTTTTATGATTTTAACCAAAATTTGAGTTAAATATAATAGATTTTTGTAATTTAATGAGAGTTCAATTTTTTATTTTTAAATTCAGTAAAATGTATTTTGTTAAAATTATGTTTTAATTTTTTTATTTCTTGCTTTGATTGGGGTTGATGTTTTGTTTTTCATGTTAATTCTTTTTATACTGTTAAGTATTTGATTTGTTAATGACTTTTTCATATAATTTGAATGACATACAATAGATTTTTTAATTTTATCCTCCCATTTGGTTCAATTTTTTTCTTGGTTTTTGTAGTCGGTTAAGAATTGTATTAGGTTATCATTTTGTTTTGATTTGGTTTTTTGCATTTGCTTTCCTTTCTAATAATATTATTCTTAAATTATAAGAATTGTGTTTAATTGTTTCTCATTAATGAAAATATAATAGATATATTGTTAATTTTGGTAATAGATTTTATTAAATAAATATTATGAAAGAAATAAAAATAAAAATCACAAATATTTTATAAAATTTTAACTTTTGTTTGCCTAGACAAAAAAAAAAAAAAGGAAGTGATTGGGAAAGGGGGAACATGTAAATGAGTTATTAATCTTTTAAAAAAGAGAGAGAAGTCGCAAGCATGGAATGAAAATGAATTAAAAAACAAGTTTTATGGTTTTCAAAAAAGGAAAACTCATTTTGAACTTTGATTTTAGAATTTGGTAAAGCTAAGGGTGTTTGTTTTTTTTGTTTTTAATTTTTTTTTGTTTTTAAATTTTGTAAAAAAAAATTATTTGTTTGAGTTTTTAATTTTGGTTTCTTTCAATTTTTCAAAAATTATGAAAATCATAAAAAGTAAAATTTGTTTCCTTTCTTTGTTTTTTATGATATGATTTATTATCATTTAAATATGTATTATTTAATTATGAATAATTTAATTCAACATTATATATTTAACAAATTTAAATTAATTATCAATAAAAATTATAAATAATTTATCATTTTTATTTCATTTTTATAATTAAATTATATGTAATTAAATTTTAATAATTATTAATAAATATATTTAAATTTAAAATATATAAATATTCAAATAAAATTTGACTTAATAATTAAAATATATTTCAAATAGATATTAATTTATAAATAAAATTTTAATTTTAAATTATTTATTTTATTAAAATAACATAATTTTATTAATAATTTATTAATAATTATTATATAAGAGATTAAATAAATTTATTTAACTAAAAATAATTTATCTTTAAGTTTTATCTAATATGTGATTATTATCAATGATAAAAATATAATTACAATAACAACCAAACATATTTTTGTTTTTATTAAAAAACTGAAAATTACAACAGAAAAATAAAAGTACAGTACAACTACACGGTTCTTAAGTTTTCAATAATTTAAGTTTTATATTATATAAAACATTTTGATATAGTATACATCTGATCAAATTTTGATTAGCTTAAATTTATAAACACTTAATAAAAGTTTACACAAAAGATTATTTATTTATTTTTTATTTGTTAAGATTTCGCATCGTTTAAATTGATGGAACAAATTATTATATTATATTTCTTTTTTAGTGGCAATATTAAAATGAAAATATGCCAAATCTCGATAATTTAATGTAATTTTATCTTTCTTCTAATGAAATTTTAATTTTGACATAGTTAAAAGAATCATTAATAAAATCGTATTGTAAGAGTTGGAAAAATAATGAATTTAAAAGACAATTATTGTAACTCCGATGCAACGAAAATATAAATGCTTTCAATTAAACACGCAAGCACATTTTCGGACTCTAAATTCTTCCCGGCTATGTCCTCGAATTTCAGTTTCATTTGATTTTATATCTTCTATAAAATCTATAGAATACCTTTGATTTTATGTCTTCTATAAAATCTATAGAATACCAAAAATGAACATATAAAGATAAAACTTAGCAAGAAATTAAACGAAATAAATATCTTCTAAATAAACTGGTGATATGTTTAAACATTTCAATGTTAAAAAAGATTCCAAGATTAAGTACAGTAGGACACTATATGATTTGATTTTCTTATATTTCAGTTTTTACGTTTTAACTATTAATTTTGTGTCATTTTTAAAATTTTTAAAACACCCAGTATAATTAGCCTAACATTGTGAACAAGGGATACAAGGAAGTTACCATACGCGCCTGCAGTAACAGGCACTGTCGTCGGCTGCAAAGAAATCGTTCTTTTAATATGAAAAAGTGTGCATGTTTTTGCAAGGAATGAAGTTGGATTACACAACATATGAGATCTAAGACAAAGCATTAAACAAACAACTCGATGCTTCTTCTAGTGTCAGTCAGCAATACTATAATACAACAACGCTTCCTGCTTCTCAAAAGCAAGCACATGTAGTAGAAGCATTAAGAGGGACAGTAGATAAATTGACGACTTGGGAGTTTTCATTTTTGCTTGTTAATCATTCACCTTTTTGAACATTACAGTATGGAGCAAGCTTTCTGACCCTTTTTCTTCTTCTTCTTTTGCTTTGGCGGCTGAAGAACCACCTTAATAGCGGCGTCAAAAACTGCCTTTACGTTCTGCAGTTACAGTATAATGTCATTAAGATATAAGAGTACGAGACAACACGCGATGTTCATAAGCAAAAAGATCAAAGGAATAAAGCATACTTGCTGAGTTTTTGAGCTGCACTCGATGTAGGCAGCTGCCCCGATTAGCTTTCTCAGTTCCTCGCCCTACAGGTGAAAGGCAATCAAGTAATTTAATATGATCATAATACGGTAATGAGGTTAAAATGATCAAGAATAGAAGAATAATTTTGGCAGTAAGTAGGACCGGGTCCCGTCCCCCTAATGCCCAAGCTTGAAAAATATTTTTCAAACTTGAGTCGGATCAAGCAAACCTTATTTCATATTGGGCCCGGTAGGACTTGAATACTGAAAACAAAACCGAGTTTAATATATTGATTTCAGACTGGTCCAAGCTCAACCAGACGAATTTGCCATCCTAGTGGACAATAGAAGCATTTTTTGTAGTATAAATCACGAAATTCATGTATATGTACTTGAACATTGTAACCATTGTTGCATAGTTCGTCCCATGTAATCTTCCTCTATTCCCCCAAAAAGTTACAAAACCTTGGCACATAGTACTATATCCTAGAAAACAACATACAAGATGATGATTTTTACCTGTGCAGTAGTAATGGATACTGCACCAGGATACTCGACAGAGAACTGCTTATCCTCCCGGAGATCTGCAATGGTAATGAACACAAGAATTGGACAACTTTCTAACGGTTTTAACCAAGTTAAGCTAGCTCAACCGCCACCCTACAATGCAAAATTGGTGCAAAAGGGAAAAATAATAATCTGCAATAGGATCATTCATTATAACCTAGGGCATGATCAGGAAATAGGTTAAAACTAGGCATGGGGTCCGGCCGAAGTCAACAAGCTAGGTTCAGTTTGACTGGACTTCAGGCTAGACTCATGCTTGAGGGGCCAGTCCGAACTGCCTGATTGACAGCCAAAAAGAACATCATTTTGAACAGCCTGTTCGGCTCAGGTCACAGGTTTTTTGGGGTCAGGCCGGGCCTTGCCGCCGATTGTCATTCTTAGTCATAACTTAGGCCAATATCCAACCAAAGTTAGCTTCTCATGTCATGCAAATGGATGTATCTCATCAAAATGCGAAAGAATAAGGGAAGAACCAAAAAAGGATAAAAACAATTACCAAGTTTTGTGCCAACAAGAATAATTGGAACTCCAGGCGCATAATGCCTCAATTCAGGAATCCACTGAAACAGAAACCAGTAAAGCTTTTGTCACCACGTGGAAACTAAAATATTTAATTAAACCAGAGATAGCAATCCCGGCCTGGCACGAAATCAATGAGCCAGGTCCAAGTTGACAGGACCTCGGGTCTGTCCCACCCCAAGACAATATCTTCTTTGGGTGGCCCGAGCTCAACCAGCTGTACCTAAATAAAACAACTGATCATCTCGAAGAATTATGACCATAATGAATTGAAACCTTTTTGGCGACGTTTTCATAACTGGCCTTGCTTATCAAAGAGAAAGCAAGAATGAAGACATCTGCACCTCGATAGCTCAAAGGTCTTAACCTATTGTAATCCTCCTGACCTGTTGAAGTGAGATAAGATAAAGCTCAAAATAAGAAGGCCGATTGCATCAGTGAATCAAATTATTATAGACTTTAAATTTGCATTAATTACCAGCAGTATCCCACAATCCTAAGTTGACAGTACTCCCATCCACAACCACATTTGCACTGAAATTGTCAAAAACTGTTGGAACATAATCCTGTAATTGATCATACTAACAACCGTGAGTCTATAACGAGCCAAATAGCAAGGAAATCATGAATCAAGCCAAAATGCAGTTTCTCCTGTACTATTCAATCTAATGATCCACAGAAGTTAAAAAATGACAAATGAGAGAAGCATCAAATCATTAACAAGCATTACTTTCAGTCCTCAGCTCCTACCACAGTGAGAAATAAAATGATCTGCAACCACATTATGGATATCTGTTTATGCCAAACCAAAGTCACCAAATCAGATTTCAGACAAAGAACCGCCACTTTCTAAAATTTCAATGTACAAAAACTCACACCAGCATCTGGTAAAACCTTCACATAACTCTTCATTGTTTGTGTATGTCTTAAAAAACAGTATATATATATATAGCACAAAATCTTGCTGTTGATCAAATTAGACTTAAGTCAATATCGAGTCAAACAGCAAGAAATTCGTCCAATAAGCCAAACAGCACATTTCTATATGAATCATCCACAGAAAATAAATCTAAAAACAATAGAAGGAATACCAGACGTCTCACAATCATTAGTTTCAAAGCTAAGCTCTGAACAAAATCACGAACGAACAATCCACAACCAGAACACGTTAATCATTTTCTTCAAGCAAAGTTACGAAATCAGATTCCAGAGAAAAAGCCACCAGTCTCTAATCATGAAAATCACACTAGCATCTCGTAAGACCTTCACAGAATTCTCAAGCTAAGATGCGGAGTTTCTCAATAACTGCTCTAAACCACTAGAAAATGAGGATAGAGAATTAAGAAAGTCACATAGAAAGAAAATAGAGAGAAAGAGATGGAGAGATTACCGTAGGAAACGTATTGCTCGTGTAGGAGATAAGCAAGCAAGTTTTACCAACGGCACCATCGCCGACCGTCACGCACTTTATGAACCTGGAAGCACTCATCTACACCGTCCGATCTCTTCTCCTCTACCACAATCACTACAACAACCGCCTCACTCAACCGTCACCGCCCGCGCTTTTCCCCTCCTATTTCAAGTCAAAGCTATATCCACTACTCATTGCCAGCTCAAGACTCACAAGATCATTCAAATCAAGACTCGTCCATACAAGTACCTTAATTGCAAACACCAAAGAAACAAGAACAAGAACCAGAAATCTCAAGTGAGTTCCAGTCTCTCTCTACTCAGAGAGCAATGAGAAAGTTTGAGAAAGAAAGAGCGAGAGAGAGAGAGAGAGCGATTAGCGCATTCTATACAACTTTTTGACAGCTATTATCTTTATTCATTTCATTTTATTGATTTAACCGGGTTTTAACTAACAAGAAATAATTTAATTTTTCAAAAAAAAGAAATAATTTATTTACAATTTTGTATAATGATTATTTATGGACTAATCATTTCAAAATCTGACAAGTATTGAGAATCTGTCAATTTACATCTGAATTTTACTGTATCAAGTACGCCGTGTTATTATCCTATTTTTATTTTATTAAATTTTTTTCATATATTATATAAGGTTTATATTAATATACATATAAGATTTAATGAAACATGATAAAAATATAATTGAAATAAAAAATTTGATCCCAAATTTTACGGGTCTCTTCAATGTATTTAATTAATTTGTAATTTTTTTATATACGAAACAAGTAATTATTATTTTTAATAAGCATTTATTACTTTTTTTGTAATGTTTTAAAAACATAATCAGATTAGTCAGTTATAAAAATATCGTATAATGGCCAATGAGCCAGCTATACCTCGTATTGGCTGAACTTTAATGAGCAATATGCTCGTCAATTTATCTTTAGAGTATAGGTGAGAAGATGACGTTCGTTTAGTAAAGACTCGTGAGTCAATTTTTTAATTTAATTTTTAATTTTCTGGTTCGATTAGTTTAATAATCTTTATTGTTAAAATTGATCAACTTATTAATTAATTGACCAATTTTTATAAACTAATAAATTTTTATAAACAAAAATAAATCGATTAGCAGTCATTTTTTAATTGAACTTAAAATTTTCTATGAGTAAGAATAATATTCTTCAATCATTTTTAATTTTATTTAATCTTTAGCTAATTTTATGACGATCTAATACCTATTGAATCTTTCAAATTTTAAATTTCTTATCTTATCAATTTAACTTCTGGTCCAATTTTTTAAACACTGCTATTAAGTAATTAAACCGTAGTGTGCATAATTTTTAAATAATCTATTTAATGAATAAAATTCTCTCAACTCAATCCCTTAATACACTCTCCAATGCTTTTGACAATTTTGGAGCTTTATTTGGTTCAATGTATTAATATATGCATTAGTAAATTTTTGTATCTTCACTTTAAAATTAATAAATTAATTAAATTTTAAGTTGACTCTCACTTTAAAACAATATTATTTTGAATGGTTTAAACTCACCGAAATTAAACTCAATATTTATCTAAGTCTAATCTAAAATCAATTAGACTTATTTGAGATGATTGAATTTTTGGTCAAGTTTAGACTTTTTATAATTTTTTGACTTTAGGTCAAATTTGGACTAAAGTCATCAGGTTGGCCTTGTTAAAGTTCATAGATATTAAGTAAAATGATATCATTTTGAGTATTTTTAAATTTTAAATTAAATAATCATAATTGAGTTAAGCCTATACCTAATTGAGTTTTAATTGTCCGAATTGATCAGGTTTAAGCTTCGGGCCTAGATTCGAACCTAAAATTTTAGGCACGAATCATGCCCGACCTGATGCCAAACTTATTCCTATGCCTAATCTCAGGGGAAAATATATCAGCGGTAACTTTGCAAATTGATAAGGACTTTAGGAGAATCAACTCTAATGGGGTGTTTGGTTGAGGGTAATAGAAATTCTATTACCCTTCTATTCCCACCTATTACTTATTCCTTTGTTTGGTTTATTTTATGACCCAAGGAATAGCATTCCTAAAGATTAGCTATTCCTTAAATTAAGGAATAGCTAAAG
>JANZXP010000006.1:1075256-1085778 GCA_027576715.1 Erythroxylum flavicans
TGCTCTAGCGATTGCCACTCTTTGTTTTTGCCCTCCTGATAGCTGCAGACCTCTGTCACCAACATGAGTTCGATACCCTTCAGCCATTCTGCAGATGAATCCATGAGCATTTCCTGCTTTGGCTGCTTCAATTATCTCAATTTCTGATGCCTCTTCATTGCCATATTTGATGTTTTCGTATATTGTTGTTGAAAAAAGAGCGGGTTCCTGTTGAACTAAACCTATTCTCTTCCTGACTGACTTCAGATTCAAGGTTCTGATGTCATTTCCATCTATCAGAATTGAACCAGATATGGGGTCATAGAATCTCAATGTCAGGCTAATTACTGTACTCTTGCCTGACCCGCTCTGGCCAACCAAAGCAACACTTTGTCCAGCTGAAATCTTCAGGTTTAAATCCTCAATAATGGTAATCTCAGGCCTTGCAGGGTAAGTGAACTTGACATTCCTGAAAACTATATCCCCTTTCACATCACTTACTATTTCTGATGCAGGATCATTCCTGTTCATGGCTGTTTTTCTATGGAGAATACGAAACACTGATCCAAGTGCCCCTGAACCCTTCACGATGTCTGGTGCCAGAGCAAGTGTTTCTGCTATGGCCAATGCTGTGACCATCAAAATAATGAAGGACTTCATTGCCCGTCCGAAATCGGAATCATTATGCTTTATCAGTACCGATGCGTACCAAAGGGCAAGTGCATAGGAACACATAGAAAATAGCTGTGATATTCCATAGCCAAAACCTGATAAATGACCTTGGAGAAGTGCTTGCTTGTTCGGTTTATCCAATTCAGACGCAAAATGCATTGAGATTCGATCTTCAGCTCCAAATGCAGCAACAGTACGTATATTGGCAATAGCTTCTCGTGCTAGGGCTATTGCTCTAGAGTAGGCATGGTAGTCCCCTCCGAATCCCTTGATAAATAGTTGCTGCAGATTTGAAACGCAAGAAAAATGTTCTTTGAACTAACAAAATTAATGTAAGATTGAATTGGTTCATTTTTTAAATCGAGTCGGGCCGTAAAACATGAAAAAATGAACCCTGCTCAAATTCTGGTCAGAACGAGTTATGTTTCAAAGAGTTACCTCGGTTATGGAAGAAGCAACAAGGAGAGGGAAGGTGGCGATAACGACAGAAGTCATGCGCCAGTTTAATGTAAAGGCAATGGCACAAGCTGTCACAATGAGTGATACATTTTGGACAATTGTTGAGAGGCGATCAGCAAGAGCACTTCGAACTAAAGTGGCATCTGCAGCTAAAGCTGAAGTCAAAGCTCCTGCACTATTCTCTTCCAAATCAAACCACCCAATCTCGTTGGAAAGGATAGCTGTAGTTTGAAACAAGAAAAAGTTTAAGAATTCCTGAAATCTCACTAAGACATGAATTGAAAAGGTCCTATTTACATCAATCTTAATTGACTTGTGATCCTGTTCTATCCGAACCTGAAAACATTAATAAACGAATACGAGCAGTGAGACGCTCTCCCATCAAAGTGTAGAAGTAGTGTTGCAGAAGGTATGCAGGAATGGCAACAGCGCCAGCTCCAGCAAAAATGAGAGCTATTCGTTGGACTTCGCGTTTCATTTCAGATGCATCAGGAAAATAAAATGCCGTCAGGATGTGAGAAAGTCCGAGGGCAAATAGAGGAAGCTGTGCACCAGCAAGAACTGCACCAATTGATCCAAGCAAAGCATAAGGCCATTCTGGTGCATTTAGTTTCATTAATTCCATAATTGATGGGGTTGAAACAAAGCTTGATCTGGACAAGTTTTCATCGCTAGATTGCACCTCCCTTGTTGAGTTTTGATTGCTGCTAAGTTCACGACAGCTAGAATTCCCAACAGGCTCAGAAAAAGCCAAGGAACCTGAACATGCGAAACTTTCAGTTCCTTGAAAGCTTACAAGAGTTACATACTCACCTCCCATAGACATCAGTTCTAAGTGATTACCACTTTCAACTGCCTGACCATTTTTCAGGACAAGAATCATATCAACACCTCTAATGGTGGATAATCGATGGGCAACAACTATTGTAGTTCTTTCTGACATAATCTTATCTAAGGCTCGTTGAACCAGGAGTTCTGATTCTGCATCAAGAGCACTAGTGGCCTCATCTAAAAGTAGTATCTTCGGGTTCCTCAAAACTGCTCTAGCTATGGCTACCCTTTGTTTTTGTCCACCAGAAAGCTGAGTCCCACCTTCACCAACCTATGTACAAAGAAAGATCAAACTTCACATACAAGGATGTTGTTATACATATATACAAGAACTTGGTTTAGAACTTATGATTAACCTGAGTTCGATAACCATCAGGCAACTTCTGGATGAATTGATGTGCATTAGCCACTTTGGCAGCTTGGAGAATCTGATCCATACTTGCAGATTCTTTACCAAACAGGATGTTGTCAGCTATAGTTGCACAAAACAGTGCTGGTTCTTGACTGACCAATCCCATCTGTTCTCTCAACCATTTCAACTGGAGAGTCTTCAGGTCGTGTCCATCCAGCAGTATTTTACCTGACAAAGCTTCAAGTCAGGTTTTCATCATTTCTATATACTATATGATCATGTCAGTACCATGTTAAGTTGTTTTAGGTACCTGAACTGGGTTCATAGAAACGCTGCAACATGGATATAACAGTGCTCTTTCCTGAACCACTGGAACCAACAATCGCAAATGTCTTCCCAGCAGTTATGGAGAAGCTCAGATTTTCGAACACCGTATTGGGTCGAGAGGGATAAGAGAAATGGATTCTGCAGAACTCAATTTGGCCTGCTACTTGCTGCAGAACAATACCATCATCTGAAATGTGAGAAGGTTCAGCATCTGCTTCAATCATGTTAATGATATTGGAGACGGCAGCTCGACCTTTTGCAATAGCAGCCAAGTTTGGAGCAGCCTGACCAAGAGCTCTGCCAAAACGGAAAGATATTTTTTACTGCTCTGCCAAAAACCAGAACTAGCTTGTTTTCGCTACTCGGATTTCAACTTACAATCCACTGAATATGACATTTATAATTACTGTAAATGCTTTCCCACCATTCGTCTTCTGATGGCTGACAAGTAAGCTAGCATACCAGAGAAGCAAAGCCCAAGTGCAAAACAATAAGCCATATGTAAGTCCAACACCTACTCCCTTTGCAGCTCCGCTTTTCTTGCCAAGTTTGTATGCGTTTTCCAGGGACTTGGAATATCCTGATAGTGCTTTGTCCTCTCCAACGAATGAATACACGGTACGAATTTGAGAAATAATCTGATGCATGGAAACAGGAGGACAAGAAAATAATAATAATTACCTAAACCAAATCTTCACATATAATGTCAAAGACATGGACTAATCTTGTGTAATTTAAATAACTTTTAGAAATTTTTATTATTTAAAATTCTCACAAAAATTCTTTTATAATGTTCAAATTTTCAGAAAAATCTATTTATGTAGATTTTTGTTAAAAAATAATGACAAAAAATACATAATATTATAATATTGTTGTCATATGTGGAACAATCAAATAATGGTCACATAATAATTCAATATAATTTTTAAAATTAATTCAAACTATTTAAATGCAAATAAAAAATATAATTTATTATAATGATCTCTTAATTTGAGTTTATCTGAATTAGTTCAAATTGAATTTAAATCATAAAAAAACATGAACTTCTCTATGATTTAAATAATTTTTAATTTCTTAGAATTCTTAAAAAGCTTTTATACTTCTCAAATTTTCAAAAGAATCTATTATAATAATTTTCATTAAAAATAACTACACATGAACCAATCAAACATTGTTGATCTAGCAAGTAAACCTAATTCTTAATCTCGACTTAAAAATATAATTTATTGTAATTACCTCAATTTATTGATTTAATTTCGATTTAATTGGCTTGAATGGAAATTAAAAATCGAGTTAGATCATTAATTTAACAATGTTTGATTAGTCAAAATATAATAATGTTCATTTCACATGCATTTAGCTATTATTTTCTACCAAAAATTATTTAAAAATTTTAAATTAAGAGTTTTGTTCAAAATTTCTTGAAATCAATCACAGGGAGTACCGTTTATTTATTCAATTGAAGAAGATAACAGTATGTACACGTACCTCTTCTGCAACTTTCCCGGCCTCAGCATAAGCATTCTCACCTTTCTCTGACAGACTAGACATCGTTATAGCATAAGCTCCTCCAGCTACTGCTATCAGTGGAACTACAGCTAAGGTTAGCAGTGTAAGCTGCCAAACTGAAGCGAATCCAATGCCAAATCCAACTATGAACTGTGAAAGATAACGAATTGCATGCCCTATCTGCACCAAGAAACCATTAAAATTGACTCAACCAAAGTTGGTTTCTGTTCAGGAAGTTTTTATCTTTCTCATCACCTTATCCCCTATGGCGTCTTGAACTAAAATTGCATCACTTGATATGTGAAACGTTATATTCAAATCTCTAGCTTCTGTGTCGAAGTAACTCATATCTTTTCTAAGAACAGATTGAAGATACTTCAAACGTAAACGTCCTGTTTGCCTCTCCCCAGTTTGCATCCAAGACGCAACAGCTGAAAAAAGAAGCTGATGAAGGAAAAAAATCTGTACAGTGTGTAGTTTATGAGAGAAGTCTCAAGAAACTTACCAATCCAAGCTGATATAAAAATCACTAGTCCCACGTAAACCATGTACAAGGCATTCTGCATATTTAAGGAAACACTATAAGTTTGGTTTTCTTAAAATCCAAATTCCTCCGATCTATACAGGCCCTTCCTAATATTTTATAGGATCTAGGTTTTTTTACCTATTTTTGGATTTTTATAAGATTAAAAGTGAGTCTTATTTTATTTAATTTTATTTTTTACGAGAGTAAATATAAGTCATATTTTATTGTTTACGAGGATGAGTTCTAGGCGGGTGCTCAGGCTGTTCTTGCCCGAGGCCGACATAGGATCTATGTTAAAAATTCATAATTGAAGCTATCCTACATCGTAAAATTGAAATATGATGTTGATTTTATGTGGAATCATTTGAACTCGGTTCAATTTCTCCCTGAAATCCTTCAAAATCGTTTAAACTGAACATGTCTAAGCATTTTGTCATATACCTGGGAGACCTTGGAAAGCATTTCATGAGTACTTAGGGTCAAGTGTCCCAGAGAATCGATCATTCGTCCAAACAAGATTAAGAACACAGGCAAAGCAGCTCCATGGACACATGCCCCAACACTTCCAAGAAACATCAACATGTAATCAACTCTGTCTGCATAGCAAAACATACCAAAGAACGAAACAGTCTTTTGTTTAGAAGCATCTGATTGCTGCTCGATTTTTGGAAATGCATGGCCGTCTGAAACCAGCTCAGGGACAAGCTCCATCTCTGCCATCTTGTAATATTATTTGTGATATAGCCACTTCTGACATGAAAAGAGAACACAAAAGTTGCTTCTTCATATAGAACTAGTAGGGATTTACCAGTCCATTCCCGGCATTAAATTTGAAGCTTGCTTACTGATTTGGCAACCGACACCTCGTACTCGTCTGCTTCAATTCATTTATGTATGTTTGAATTTAGGTTGGGTGGTTATTAATGGAATAGAACGGAAAGAAGACAAGTTTATAATAAAATAAAATGAGATAAGATGAAAGAGGAGGGTCTCATATTACATCTTATTCTATCATAAACAGTAAAAATAAGTTACCTTCGATTTGAGAAGATTATGATAGAATGTAAAATGATAAATAATATTTTACTCTATTACGTTATGAAATCTTCTTCCGAACAGTATTTCACTATATTATATTATGAACTCTTCTTCTAAACAACATTTCACTATATTACATTATGATCCATTCCATCCCTCTCAAACAATAATTTTTTAATATTATATCCATTTATATTTCATTCTATTATAAATCATTCTATTCTATTCGATTTCATTTCATTCCATTAAAAACCCTATGTACAACTAAATATAGTCTTAGAGAAAGAGAAGCAAAAAGAAGCTTTAATATAGTAAATAGTATTTTTCTTTCTTATTTAATAAAAAGTGTACCAGAAATTTAGAGTTAATATATGGTTGTAAAAAATAAAAACCATGTTTTAAAAACTGGGTAAGAAATTAAACTCATAAGACAAGAAGTTTAAAGTTTAAAAAGTTCAACCAGAATTAGACCGTCATAAAATAAACTAAAGATTAAATAAAATTAAAGAATTGAAATATGATTGAAAGAGATTGTCCTTACTTATTTAAGAATTTGAAGTTTAATTGAAAAAAATTGTTGAAAATTAATCGATTTATTTTAGTTTATAAAAACTTATTAATTTACAAAAATTGACTGAGTAATTAATAAACTAATCAATTCTAAACAATAAAAATTATTAAAGTAAATCGAATTGAAAATTTGAAAATCGAATCAAAATTTAGATGGTAGAAGATTTTTACGATTAACCTGGTCGAATCGGTTGAATATTTTAATTACCAATGCAAAAATGCATGATTCTAAGATTATATTTTTAGAACTGAATTATTTTATTACAATTCAATTTATTGTGATATGTAAAAGTGGTTGAAACATATAATACAAAATATATTTATTCATTCATTATGTATTATATATGAAGAAAATCATAGTTTCAATTTAAATAAAATTTTAGAATTTGTGATTATAATAAAAGCTAAAACCTTTCAATTTTCTTTTCATTATATTCACCAAAAAACTTTTTATATACATTCACAACAACATACTTGATATTTTTATATTTTTGAGTATATATTTAAAAATAATTTATATTATTACTATCCATAATTAGAGTTAATTATTTTCGATACAATAAATATAACAAATAGAAATTATAATTATACTGAATATTGTAGCAAGTGCCATGACTACAATCAATGTGAGAAATTATCTTTCAGTAAGAAATTATTTTGAGAAGAAGACATGCAACGCGCAACGCCACAAATGTCCCCTCAAAATGGGACATTAGTTTTAAAATACACCAAGTCACAAGTACATGACCGTTGCATTCTTGTCCTAACTCTCCACGCCACTCGATATCTGTCTTAATGTCTATTTGGATAGGATTATACCATTAGAATTTTTATCCATAGAACTTTTATTAGTAGAATTTTTTGAAAAGTTCTAAATTTGAACTTCTTAAAAAATTGTATTCTAGCTTCTAAAAAAGTTATTTTTATTAAATAAGTGTTTTTAGATTTTACAGCCAAATATTCATTTTTCTTAAAAATATCTTTTACGGTGAAAAAAAAGTACTTTTTCACCCTCCAAAAGCTGAACCAAACAGGCACTTAAAACCTTGGTTTCTTGGGTCATCTTCTTAATAGTTTTTTCTTCCATTTGTCTTATTCTTATCATATATTTATAGACATAATTAATGTTAATAAAAAACTTAATTACTTCGACAGGTTTAATCGTAAAAACTTTAAATCGATTAACTATTCAGTTCGAGTTATTTTAATAACTCTTGTTGTGAAAAATTGATCAATTTGTTAATTAATCATTAGATTTTTATTAATTAATAAGTTATTATAAATCAAAATAAATCAATTAATTTTTATTTAATAATTTGAAATAAAAAAATTTTAAATTAAATTTCAAATTATTCGTTGAGTAACACAATCTTTTTCAATTATATTTCAAATTCTTTAATTTTATTCAATATTTAGCCAGTTTTATAAATACCGGTTAAAATTTTTAAACCTTAAATCTCTTATCTTATTAGTTTAAAATAGTAAAATATATTTAAATAGATAGATAATAAATTCAAAAATGAATTGAAGGAGACGAGTAAGAGTTGTTGGTTGGCAAATAGTATAATATATTTAAATAGATAGATAAGATACATGATGGTAACCTTAATTTTTTATAAATATCAGAAATAAACTTTAATTTTGGGAATATATATAATAAAGTTATACCAATTTGATTAAAACATTTATTTCAAGTTAAAATATCTTTATGAAAATGAAAAGTCAGATAAATTTATTGATTAATTTCTAAATTTTGGAGAGTAACTTTGTTTCAATTATTTATATAAATATAAAAAAATAGATAGATGACTAATTGGTTTCCATATATTATAAATAATTTTCATTTTTATTTGAGTAATAAACGAATTTTAAGTATATAATAATTCATAAATTACGGGGTTAATTATAAAAAAAGTTCAAATTTTCGTTAAATTTTCAATTATAGCTTGAACTTTAAAAAGTAGTGATAAAATGTCCAAGCTTTTATTTTTCTTTTCAATTCTAGCTCGAACTTCAAAAGATAGCCATAAAATGTTTAAATTTTCAATTTTTTTAAAAGTTATCTCCCAATGTTACTTAGTACTTTCGTTAAGTTTGCTCAGGTGGATTGCCACGTGTTTCAAAAACTTTAATTATTAATACATGTCAGCCAAAATTAACACAACAAATGAAGATTAATGAAACGATGTCGTTTAATTATATAATTAAAACGATGTCGTTGTTTAAAATGGTCTAAATCAGATTTCGCAGCCCCCGACGACCTTACGCTTTGATTTCAGTTTGTTTCTTCATTTTCAGTTTGTTTTCTTGACGCTCTCACCCTTCGATTTTCATATTACACGGCCCCGACCCCCATACACTAAGGACATTAGGAGAACGAACTACAAACAAAAAATTTACTGATGCAATACGTTATAATGCGACAGTAGTTTGAGGCCTCAGAAGAACAACAAAAACAAATAGCTGAAGACAATGGGAAAACAACAAATAACGTCGGGTTAGAATTGAAGAAATTTGAAAGTTTGAGCATTTTATTTTACTTTTTTAAATTTGGGTTAGAATTGAAAAAAAATAAAAACTTAGGCAATTAGAATTAAAAAATTGATAAAAATTTAGGCTTTTTTTTAGTAGTTAATCCTAAATTACGTATTACAAACTATTGTTCCGTAGGGAAGAGAAAGCTAAGTGGTGGCTGGTGGGATGCTTCTATTAGTTATAACTGTGAATCGAGTTAGGCTTAACCTAAAATATTTTTAATAACTTTGAAGTCGGTTAAAATTTTGATCATATTCGAATTGTCGTATTGATTGAACTTTGAACTTGATTTCATTAAGTTTTGAGTCAAATCGAACGACCAAGTGTTTGATCAAGTTTGTAAATTTGATGAGTTTTGAATTAGGTAAAACTGAACCAAAGCTTTTTGATCTCAACATCTGAAATTAAACTTAAACAAGAATTAGATTAACTCAAGTTTTGTTCATTAATTTCGGGTTGCACCAAGATCCGGGCTTATGTTATAATGCGCGGTCGAAATAGAAAACGGGTACTGAAAAACTGCAAAGCGACACGAGTCATTTGTTGTTGTTTTCTGGCACGATAAAGACATGCAACGCCATTCATTTTTGGTTGTGAAAGGAAGCTTTTAAAGGCGACAAGTGATAGGTAAGTGACCATTCGTAGGCTTGGCAATATGTCGACTCTCAAGAGGCAGCTTAAGTTTTAAATCGACTCGAGTTTTTTCAAGTTAAAAGTAAGAACAAAACTATTTTAAGAAATTGAATTAAATTGATATTGTTCTAAAAAAAGTTTTACTTATGTCGGACTTGAAGCCGATTCTCAATTTCGAATTCAATTCAAATTTTGATCAATCCAAACCCGATCTACTTTAAATCGGATATCTTTTTAATATAACATATTAAAATAACATTATTTTAATTAATAAATTGAGTTAAATTATATTTTATCATAATTTAAATTTAACTTGATAATTTTATAGTCGGATAACTCGACCCAATCACGTATTGTCATCCTTGAAATTAGAAGTGCAAAGATTTGTCTCTTAATAATCTATTATTTTGAAGATATCCCAAATTTTGATTTTATTTTCTTGACAATACATTTTTCTACGTATTGTTTCGGTGAATACTTTAAAAACCAAACTGAAATTAAACCGATAAGATAAAAAGTTTGAGATTTAAAAATTTTAAGTAATATTAGACTGTCATAAAACTGACTAAAGATTATATATGTATCAAAATAATATAATATGTCCACATTGGCGCAAAAAAAACTAAAGTGGACAAGTAACCTTGGTCTTACAATAAAGGCAAAGATAACAAGTAAGTGGTTACTTATGATAATGTCTAACCCTTTTTCTCAGTGATATGGGTAGCGTTTTGTACCGGTCGATATCGGCCAGATAGTACCGTATCGGCCGAAAAACGAAACAGTATCGACACCTTTGGTATCGGGTTTAAATACCAGTCGGTATCAGCCAGCATCGATCGGTATCAGCCGTTACCAGTAGGTATTTATAATACTGGTCCAATACTGGCCAGTACTGAAAATTTTAAAAAATATAGGGACTTTTTGGCAAAATTTTCAAAATTTTTTAAAGGTACTTTCCCTTCTCTCTCTCTCTCTCTCTCTCCCTCCCCCTTCTTTTTTTTCAAAATTTTTATAATTAATTATTTAGTTAAATTTTTATTGTGATGTTTTAAATTTTAAAATAAAATAAATATTTTTATTACTAATAATAA
>JANZXP010000006.1:1102090-1119926 GCA_027576715.1 Erythroxylum flavicans
GAGAAAGAGAAGAAGAGGCTTGGATCAGTTCGCGTCTGCATATGTCTAGTGTTTTTCCGCAATGTATTGTATTAATTTGTATTTTAATTGTTACAGTTGAATTTGAAAGGTTTGTGAAACAACTGTATTGTGTTAGTGAAAATGGGCCCAAGTGGCTAATAAAAGTATTTGTGAATTTTCAGTGTATAAGATGTATTCTGCTTTCAGTTAAAATAAATAAAGTGTTTGAAAAGAAAAGTGGGCACACAATAAGTGCCAAGTGTAAAGTGATTAGTGAAAAGTGTTTCAAAAAAAATTTTATACCGATTTTTGTTAAGTGTTAAGTGATGTGACATGCCATCTTCGCGGGGCACGGATCCAGGTATCACTGTCGATATCGGGTTCGGGTCCGGCGGGAGTTGGGGTGTTACATGGTTGGTACCAAAAATTGATACGATCCTATTAGTTTTAGTACTATTTTTGATCGATATGTAATACAATTTTTGGATTGGTATGACACATATCAGTCGATATCTGCCAGTATGTGAATTGAACGAAGTAAAAGATGATGAGGAAGTAAAGTGTACACAACAATGTGGAAAAATGAAGCCATTCATATAAGACTGAACAAATCATAGTATATGTCCATTGTTGCTTAAAGAAGACATAGAGAGAAGTCAAAGCTTCTCTCACTTAATAAATGACAACATAAAAAGAAAAAAGATTGTTTTAGTGCTAATTAAATTTTCATATATTTTATCAATCTATTAGAGTTAGTACTAATACCAATGTTTGGAAATTCGTATCGAACTCGCAAACGGTAAAAAAATCTTGCTCTGACACCAGCTTTGTGTATCAGCCTATTTCAGTTTGTACGGACTAATATTCAAAATACCAGCCATATGCTAGTCGGTACTAGAAAATTTAAAACTTTAGGGGAATTTTTGTGAAAAAAATTTCTTAAAAACCCTCTTTTGCCCCCACCCCCCTGAGATTACCATTGCTTCTTCATTTTCTTTTTCTCTCTTCATTTTCTCTCTCACAAACTCACACTCTCACTTTGTCTTTTATACAAAAAATCACACTCTCTTGCACACCCGCTCCCTCCCACACCACACTCGACATTGCTCTCCTTATTCTTCCTATCATTATTTTCACTCTCACACTCTCATTCTCTCCCTCCTTCACTGTCGTCAGTCGCCCCCACTCCCTCTCTGGTCGTCTGGTGACCGCACCCCTAACAACCTCTCGACGCCACCCATCAGCCCATCATCGCCTTCCCAAAGCTAGATTTGAAATCTGAAATAAACCAAGAAACCTGACCCGACCCAACATTAAATTTATTTTTGAATTTTTGGGTGTGTTTTTTGGTCTTAAATCTGAAAAAAATCATTGTATTTGGTTATTTGTGTATGTTTTGTGATGGAAATTATTGTACTTTTGTAATGAAAATTGTTGCAAATTATTGGAAATGAAAATTGTTTATGTATGTTTTTGTAATTGTTGAATTGAAATTGTTGGAAATGAATTTGTGATGGTTGAAATTGTTGGTTGTTTGAAATGAAATTGTTAGTTGTTGGAAATTTGAAAATAGAAATTGTTTGTATATGTTTTGTGATGTTTGAAATTTTGAATGGAATTGTTCAAATTTGTTGGCAATGAAATTGTTGGGAATGGAAAATGTTGGAAATGGAAATTGTTTATATATGTTTTGTAATGGTTAAATTGAAATTGTTGGAAAATGTTATAAATGAAATTATTGAAAAATTTTGAAATTAAGAAATGAAAATTGTTAGAAATTGTTGAAAATTAAAATTGTTTATTTATATTTCATTATTTTGTGAATTGTTAATTTGTGATGGTTGAAATTGATATTTGTTAGAAATGAAATTGTTGGTTGTTAGAAATGAAATTGTTGGAAATTTGGAAATGAAAATTGTTTATGTATGTTTTGTGATGTTTGAAACTTTGAATTGAAATTGTTCAAAATTTTTGAAAATGGAATTGTTGAAAATTATCAGGAATGGAAAATGTTAGAAATGAAAATTGTTTATGTATGTTTTGTAATGGTAGAATTGAAATTGTTGGAAAATGTTAGAAATTGTTTATGTTATTTTGTGATTATTGGAAATGGAAATTGTTTATGTATGTTTTATGTAATTATGTTTGTTGAATAATTGAATTGTTAGTTTTTGACTTATGATGAATTGTGTTCGATGAAATTGAATTGTGTATGATGTATGAGTTATATTATATAAGATGGACATATGTATTTGTGTAATAAAATTATGTGTTCTTTATTTTGATATATGCATTAATTTATTTTTACAGATAAATGGAAAGAAATTCAAGTACTCTTGATCAAACCACTTAAGGAAGATACAGGCTCATGCTGCATTGGTTCCCGATATGAGGAATCATACTATTTTCTTGTTTTGTAACAAGCATTTGAAAGGTGAAGGAATAACTTGATTAAAGAAGCATTTAGTTGGGGTTAAAGGAGATATGGAACCATGTAAAAAAGTAAGTCATGATGTGAAGTGGCAGATGAAAACTTTTCTTGAAGAATATCAGCATGAGAAAGATAGAAGGGAAAGGTTGAATTTTGAAATTGGTAGTGGAACTTCGTTTGATGGTTTTCGTGATGATTGTGGAAATATTGAAGGTGGTAGTGGCAGTGGTAGTGGTGGTGGTAGTGGTAGTGGTAGTGTTCCATCCCAGGCCCAGTAAGAAGATAATGTTACACTTGCTAGGAAAAGAAGAAGGCAAGTGACTAGTTTTTTTGCACCACAAACAACTCCTGGAGCCCAACCTTCAATTAGTAGTGTAATGCAATCAAGAGCAGTGGCTCATAATATTGATATGGCAGTAGCTAAATAGTGGTATGATATAAGTTTATCATTTAATGCTTCCCAGTCTTACTATTATCAACCTATGGTGGATGCAATAGTCTCTTATAGTTCGGGATTCAAAGCTCCTTTGATTGATGACTTAAGAGGTAAACTTTTGAGTTGCTTAGTTTCTGAAATTAAAAGTTATTTGGCCGAAAGAAGAGTGAATTGAGCTATTTTTGGGTGTTTAATCATGTGTGTTGGTTGGAAAAATAGAAGACTAGAGCCTATTTTTAATTTTTTGGTTTATTCTGCAAATGACTCAATGTTTGGAAAAATAGAAGACTAGAGCCTATTTTTAATTTTTTGGTTTATTCTGCAAATGACTCAATGTTTTTGAGGTCTATTGATGCATCTGGCCTTATTAGAAATACTGATACTTTATTTAATATATTTGATGAAGATGTGAATGAAGTGGGGTCAGAAAAAAATTGTTCAGTTCATTACTGATAATGATTCCGCTTATAAAGCAACAGGAAGAAGGTTACATAATAGGTATAATTCTTTTTTTTGGACTTCTTGTGTTGTACATTGCATTGACGTAATGCTGGAGAAAATAGTGGATCCTAGGTATTTTCCTATTATTGATGAGACTATGCAGAAAGTTAACAAGGTGACTAAGTTTATCTATAATCGTCCATAAGTTTTGAATTTAGTGAGAAAGGAATTTACCAATGGTAGAGATTTGTGTAGTCCTGGTATGACAAGATTTGCAACAAATTTCTTATCACTTTAGTCTTTTGTTTTGATGAAGAAAGATGTAAGACAAATATTTACAAGTGATAAGTCAGTTGCATCTCAGCATACTAGTCTAATGCTGGATTGGAGGTTTCCAGCATTATACTAGAAGATAGAGAATTTTGGTCTCAATGTCAATTTGTTATCCAAGTTTGTAAGCCTTTGGTGATGTGCTTCGCTTGACTAATAATGAAGAAAAGCCAACAATGAGTTATTTTTTTGATGCCGTGTAAAGAGCAAAGGAAGCAATCAAGGCTAATCTGAAACATAGGCCTTCTTTGTATACACTGTATCTTTCAATCATCAATGAGAGATAGGAAAGACAACTTTCTTTTCTTTTGTTTGCAGCTGGGGCATTTTTAAATCCTAGCGTATATTTCAGACCGAATTTTACAAAGAAAGTTGAAGTTAGTAGAGAAATGCTATTCACTATTACAACAATTGCTAGCCATGAAATGATGCAAGATCTTTTAAGTTCTCAAATAGAGCTTTATAAGCTGTCTTCTGGGAATTTTAGATTGTCGATTGCTATTCGACAGAGAGCAAAACTTTTTATAGGTATTAGCTGTTTCTTTTTTCTAATTTGATGGAAATTGATTATCACTTTATTTGTTTGTAACGCTACTTTTATTATTTTACGATTTACAGTTTCTTGGTGAGATCAATTTGGAAGTGGTGTTCCAAAATTGAAAAGGTTTGTAATTTAGATTTTAAGTCAACGTGTGAGTGCAACGGGCTGTGAATGGAACTGGAGCACATTTGAATTCATCCATTCCAAGAAAAGGAATAAATTGGAGCACAAGAGATTGAATGACTTGGTATTCGTTCGTTACAATTTAAAGCTTCGGGAAAGGTATATTATTATCATTATTAATTTCGATATAATTTCTTATAATTTTCTAATAGTTAAATTTTATTGTTTACTAGAAGTCTTAATAGCACAAATAGTTCAACAGATCCAATATCTATTGATAACATTTATCTTTTGGATGATTGAGTTTATGAGGAACTGGATTTAATAGATGTGAATGACTTGGAAGATAATCTTGGTTGGGAAAACATTGACATGTCATTTGGTGCATTGAATTTGAATGATGATGATGATGAGGCTCCTCTCAATGATGAGAATTTTGTACTGAATGCTAATGAAGGTCAGTGTAGTTATAGCAGGTATCCTCCCGTAGACGATTGAATGAAGTTTTAGGTTTTTGTTTTTCTCTTCTTTTAATTTTACTTATATTTGGTGTATATGTTAAATTCTATACATATAATGTAATTGTATATGTTTTTGTCACAGGTTTCATTTCTACTTGGTTGGTTCCTCATCATGAACTCTTGTGGTAAATTATAATAGTTTGAAAGTTAAAGATATTTATTATTTTTTATTGGATGTTTTAAACTTTTGATGTAATTATTATTTATTATATGATGAAATTGTAATATTTTGAATACTTTGTTTTATTCTTAATTTTATATTTGTATGATGATAATTATCTTTTTTCACATTAATTGTGATAATTATTTATATGTGAAATATTTGAAAATTATTGTTATTTCATATTAATTGTGATATTATTTGTTATTATGATTTTTGGAAACAGGGTTGATGTAAACTTATAAAGTATACAATACAACTGTATAATATGACAATGAACTATTTTGCAATTTCTAAAAAAATTTAGGTACTATTTCATAAATTTTAAAAAATTACCTGAAACGGTACTCGATATTGACTGGTACCGGTACAGTATCGTACCAAAATTCAATTCGGTACTAAGTCCGGTATAGTATTCGCAACATTACTAGTAAGTGCCTATAATTCTTTTTTCATTTCTTTTTGTTATAGAGGTTCAGAGCTTCTCTCGTAATAGATGTTGTTTATATAAAGAAATAATAGTGAAATAAATATAAAAATATTGAATATGAATAAAAGGGTGACATACTCAATTGGTACAACATGGAATAGGTGGAAGATCAGGAGGTTCTGATCAGTAAGCAAATAAAGAAGGATTATATGGAGGAGTTGATGGATCCACAATTGAAGAAGATATAATGAGATCAGATGTAAGTTAGGTCAAACTTTAAGAACTGTTACATGATGAAATTACAAAAGAAACATCAAGGAATAAAGATATGTTTAGATTAGAGAGAAACTAATGAGAAGATTCATTAACTCAAATTTTGAAAGAGTTAAAAATATCTTACGTTCTTAGGAGGTTATATAATGAGAGATAAAAAGTCTTTGAGATAAAGGATTCCAACACCTATATCCTTTATATTTTATGCCATATTGTTTTGTGCGTTATTACCATTAAAGTTTTCTCTATCACAAAATGTTGCTTATAACTAAGGCAAGTGCACCTTTCACTTGGCGCGAATATAAAAATACTAATCTACAAGAAAGTGCAGGCTTTTAATAAGCTCTCATGCTATTTCTTATTTAACTAGATAAAAGGGATAGATTTTATGAATGATGATTAAGTATAAAACTAATCCTAACCTAAATTTAAACCTAAACTTAGGTAAAGTAAATGGTAAACAACCGTTAGAGATAGAATAAAGCATGTAATTTAGTGAAGAAAGCAAACTCAAACGTCATCTGGATAGGAACTACCCCTAGTATTATCTTAGATGTCATGATTCTTAACCTACAATGGATTTATCATCTAGACTAACATAATTTCCTAAATACTAAAATTGGACTTTCTCGAGCTATAGTGATCTACTCTCCAATTGGTTAACCTATATCTTAATTAAACTAACATTTCTTTAAATGCATTAAGTTACGTGAAATCCTATGGAAGGTTTCATCTTAATATCAAAAGGATCACCTAGGTCTCACTTGAGTACCCCATTCAACTCCATTTACCTAAGCCACAATTCACGTTTAAATAAACTTTCTCGAGTCATCCATAAGTGAATTTAAATGAAATTTAAATACTAGCATAACTAAATCATACATTAAGATTAATAAAAAATAACTCATAGTTATAAATCATAATTTGTAAATTAAAAATCAATCTATACAAGAATAAATAATAGGGATCTTTCTATCTAGACATATGAAATAATCAACCATTTATCATTTTTAGACCAATAAACATATCAAAGAAAAAAAAATAGAGAAAAAGTTTTAGATGTGATCTCAATATTCCAATGTGAACTCTAAGTTATTGTGGAAGATTTTGATCTTGTTTTCTTTTAAAAGTTGCTACTTCATACCATTCTAGGGTGTTTCTCTCTCCCTTGACAACTCACCCTAAGTCTAGAATGAAAGAATATAAAAAGGCCTTCTCAATTATGATTTTTTGTGTCTATTTATAATATGTCCCATCATTAAGATATAATATGAGCAACACTTGGAACATACCATAGATTTTAAAAATTGTAAAATTTAAAATATAAAAGTTTATATCTCTTTCTTATCTTTTTATAACCACTTAAATCATCTTTATTGGAGTTCAAATGAGAAAGTTATGATCAATTTACTAAACAGTGTTTAAGTTGCCTTCCAAATCTAGAGTAGGGCATAACCTCTAGTATGCCCACACCTTATACCATGGACCTTTCTATTTATTTAAGGATAATACATGACCTCACGTATGACCATATTAGGAAACCATGAATCTTCTTGTTTCTCTTAGGACTAGCACAAGATCTGTAGTACAATGGTGACTTAATCTGTGTTGCTCTATGAATTTTTTTCAACACTATATGGTCTCTCCCTAGGTCGTGCTCTAGGTCATGTATGTTTCCACGTTTGCCTTATGATGGACACTAGTTGGTATATGAGCATAGACAAATTGTGTTCAACTAACAATTGTGACTTTCTTTATATTTTTGCTTAGAATTACCTTGAATTCTTGAAAAAATATCATCTTAATGTTCAATTTGTACAATTATCTAAAAAGGAAACAAAATTAAGTTAAAAAAGGTAATATAGTATTAAATTTAAGCAACATTCTTAGTAAGATATGTATACAATTCATGCACATCATATATCTTAGGAAGCACTATAATCATGCCCATGGTTTTAGTTTAGTGTATTCATGTGGTTAGCGAAGAAAAAACCAAACGCTACTAAAGACTTTAAGAGTTGGGTGGTTAGGAGCATGATTGTATAAATATTTATAAAAAGAGATATTACTTATAACAAAAGTAAGCATTTGATTTACAGTATATATAACAGCAAAGGTATCTTCTCCTCAAAATGTTTTTGGATAAGAGGAATAGATGAGGAGATCTAGGATAGTATCTAGAATATGTCTATACTTTCGTTATGCCTGACCTTTCTATTCAAAGTATCTGTAGCAATGGCAATAGATTGGGCCCACTTAGGCTTGAGCTCGATCCCAAGCCTGAATCGACCAATCTCTACCTGATTTTTTATTTTTTATTTATTTAAAAATAAAAATAACATTGTTTTATGGAAACTGATGTCATTTTCTGTAATAGTTGTCGGCAAGGCTGGGCTAAGGCCTAATTTAAAAAAAGGCTTGAGGCTTCGCTCGAGACATGTCAACTCAGGCCTGATTTGTTAAACTGAGGCTAGGCCAAGCCCGAGCCCGATCTGGAGAAGATCTTTGAATGATGATTTTTTTGATCAAAAAATTAACGAAATATCTATTTTTATATTCTATAACACTATTATTGCATAATAATTTGATTTTTCAAGAAAAATGAGTCTGATCAAAAAGTAAACAAATTAGAAAATAGCTTAGACCTATGACACAGAAGATAAATTTATGTATATTTCAAAAAATCATCAACAAAGATCATTTAATATTGTATAATACTTATAGTAGATCCTCAAATATCAGAATACATTCAAGTTAAAAGGTGCTAAAGAAATACAGTTAAGGAATGTATGAAATTTAGAAAATTGATATTAAGCATAATCAAAATTTTCAAATTTGACCTGACCTAGAGAACCACTAGAAATTAAAGATCCTAATATAATATTAGAGAGATGAATAAGATGAGAGTTACAAAGATATGATGTAATAGTACCAATAATAAGTTTGGATGGAAGCAAGGAGAAATAAGTTCAAACAAACGATCAACTATGTGCCATGTTTTAAGAATGTCACTCATTTATGGATCCTGCACAGTACAATCCTAACTTGAAAGAATTAAGTTAGCACCAAGTTCATATAATTAACCAACATAGTTGAAATTCAAAGAAACTTTAGGAATGAGAAAAATATTAAGTAAAGATAACTTAGGTTTTTGAAAAATCTCTATACTTTGAACATGCATAAAAATTATCAAAAAATGAAAAATATGTGAAATGTAAGGAGTGGTTAAGTAATCAAATATAGATGAGCTAGAGGTCATATGATTACAACAAACAGTATCAAAGTACCATAAAGAGGAAGTACCTGTTATGACAGATAAGACAAGAGAGGAAACACTCAAGAATCTATAAAAAGTTATTATAGAAGAGTATCAAGATCTTTCAAAGAGAACTCAAAAGATGTGCTCTCTATTAAAACCTTAGTGGCAATAGCAACAACAATAGTAGGCTAAGTTCAATAGGACTTGGAAGAGTTACCTTATCTAGAAATTTTTTTGGGTAATGTTTTATATTTGAAGATGTGATAGGCACTCTTTTTACAGTTGTTACAAAATCCCTTGTGAAACTTCCTAGCTAGGTTATGAGGAGTAAGAATACGATAAGATGAGGTTTCAGTGTTAAGAACAACATTAGTGGATGGTGCAAACTTTTCTATACGAAAGTTGTTATGTTAAATTTCCTTTGTGATTAATTATTTGATAATAGTATCAAGACATGCAAACTTTTCTATACGAAAGTTGTTACGTTAAATTTCCTTTGTGATTAATTATTTGATAATAGTATCAAGACTAAGTCAAGAACCTAAATGAAGAAGAGAGTTGGGGTGGACTCAAACTTATATATGGGAGTCATCAGTAGATATATATATGTTTATGATCATGAAGATTAGCATAGATAGAGTCTACTTCAAAATTAGGCCATGTAACATCTCTAGGTGCCAACTGATCCCAAAGTTCTTGCAATTCAAATGCATAATTATAAATAGTTTAGGTATGTTGTTATTGTATCCATTAAAGGCATTAGGGATAACAAATCTAATCGACTTTAGTTTAATCTAGGTTGACTGAACTTCAGGCTAAGCTCCTGCTTAAGAGGGCCAACCTAGCTAGTTCGACTACAATGACTAAACAACTGAACTTTCAGATAAAAAATCAAACCAAGCTTGGCCTAATTTTGAATTTTTGCCATCTTTAGAAAGCGTTCTATATAACTGAATTCACATAACTAGAGATAATAACAATTTTTCAAAAAATCTTATACATCTTTAATAGTGTTATATCTATAGAAGTCTAACTTAATAAGTTTGGTTCATGAATTGTATAACCATGTTAAGTTACAATGATTCAGGTCATCACATATTACTAAGTGTATAGTAAATGTATCTTCATTATCATTTATTTTCTTGATAGGCTTAAGTACCTCACCAATCACAATACGCCATATAAGCCTGCGTAAAGAACTACACAATTCCTACAAATCTTAACTAAAGCTAAAAATGTGACATCGTTTGGTTAAAGAATATATTGGAGAAATTTAGAAGCATTTATAATGCATAAAAAAGAGGATGGTTATCAACAAAGTAATAGAACAACATAAGAAGATAAGCTATATATGAAGGTAAAATTTGATCAATCTAACCCCAAATTGAGTTCAGAATACCCAAAAATATTTAAAAACTAGTCTAAGTGAAGAGAAAACTCGTAAAACTCGTAAAATAATTGTTGGACTGGTTAGTCAAAATATTAGTTGATGGGTTTGAACTGAACTAGTTGATGACATCCTGACAAATGACATGGCAATGCACATAACAAATGTGGAAATGATTTAGTTAACTGAAGAATGACATTTGATAGAGAATACTAAATGGACTTGATGATGTGGTTAGAATAAAACAACATTATCGTTTTGGTTTAAGACATAAAATAATCAAAATGATGTTGTTTATATCATTTTCTTTTTTCTAACAATAAAAATAGAGAGAATTGTTCAAAATTTTTTAATGATGTGTGGGAACACATGCAATAGAGTTTTGAGGTATGATTTGCACCATTGTGATTATTTTAAAGTGTAGCATAATAATATGATGTGTCCAGATTGTCACAAGAAAACCAAAAGTGGACAATTAAGCTTGGTCTTATAAGAAAGACAAAGCTAACAAGTAAGTGGTTACTTATGAGAATGTTTAACCCTTTTTCTATTTCTCTGCATAAGTTGCAAATGAGAGAATGCATGCAGAAGCTTCTCCCTCATGTTCTTATCTCTTTGAGCCACCATTCACAAGGCTTGGAATTTGGGGTTTGAATTACAGTGAGTAACTCTGGTAGATGCTCACAACATCAAGAAAAGGCAAATTCAAGCTACTTGGAGCCATTAGAGCATAAGGTGGACTTGTAAAACAAACAGAAGAGCAAGGGACTTGTCAAGTTTGAGAGGTAAGGTCTCACCACACCTTCCAACATTGGTATATGAGCGAGTATAACTTGCTTTCTTCCTTGAAATTGTGCTAAATGAGAATAATATGCCCTATATGCTGAAATTTGTTCATGCATGTGTAACATGGCCATCAATGGCAAATTTTCGTGTGCTTTGTTTTATCTTGAAATTTTGCAATGGATATGTTCCTCATAATATTAGAAACTTGTGCCTAAAATTTGGTGAAAAACGGATTTGAATTGAGTGAGATATTGCATGATGAATTTTTGGTTCATGTATGTGTTTCCTGAAAGTTTAGGCCCATTTTCTGTCCTATTACATTACTATTTGGCATGAAATATATATGGATATGTTCCTTGTCACATTATCTTTCCAATCATATATAAATGCTTGAATCGAAGTTAAAATGAGTGAGAAACAATAGCTCGAAATGGGCATCGTGGCCATGAAATTATGAAATTCTGGAAAATCTGGGTTTAATATGAATGTGTTCATCTGCGGCATATGTTTCTCGAAAGTTTAAGCCTATTTTTTGAACCATTATAATACTATTTTGCATGTGATGTATATATATATATATATATCACATTATCTTTCCAATGATATATTATATGCTCGAATCGGAGTTAAAATAAGTGAGAAACAATAGCTCGAAGTAGGCATCGTGGCCATGAAAGACTGAAATTTTTGAAAAATCTGAGTTTTCTGCAGCCACACAACCGCGTCTTACATGAGCCCTGGGGGCACGCGAGGCTCATGAGGCCACCCCAGAGGGTCGTTTATTAAAATTTTTCAAATTTTGAGTTATTTGTTAACCTAATTTGAAATTTTACTTAATTTCATAAGTGAAATATTTTTTGTCTATTAACTTGGGTTTTCTTGCTTGGTAATTGTGTGTTATATTCATGAATTTATGTTGCATTTCATATATGTTATAAGTTGTATTTTATTGTTTATTTCATTTATGTGTTAAATGATTATTATTTATGTTAGGAATAAATTAGTTAATTATTTTAATATGTGAGTAATTGTTAATTAATGCCAATGGACATAAATTAAATGAAGATGCATTCATATTTTGAATTAGTGCCTATGTTGTGTGATGAATATTTTCCAAAATAATTTTATATACTAGGAAAAAGGTATGACATCCCTATTTAATATTTGTTATTAGAATGATGTAATAAGATTTGCATTGTAATTATTAATGTTTTGTATCAATAATATTGAGGCTTTGTAAAGGGATGAATTTTCACATTAATTCTAAGTATATAATTTTATTTTGCATATTAGGCACCAAAATATCAATGGAGTCTTATAGTGAGACTCACTAATGCTTGCATGATTAGTTGATGCTATATTTAGTAGATGTGTTACCCATAATTTAATTAAAATTAATCATTAGGCTACATACAATTAGGCGCTTAATACTGCTTATGTTGTTAGTAATGATTGCTAGCAAGCTTAAGAAATTTTTAAATTGATAATGTAAATGGGAGTTGAGCTAACTAATTGAGATTAGCATAAATAGATATGTGCCTTAATTAAACCTGTGCAATGATGTAGTAAAATGGCAACCAAGAGTTCGATTATTGAGATAACCAAGGGAGAGAAACTTGATGGTAAAAACTACGACATCTGACATAAGAAGGTTCAGTACCTTCTCATTAGGCATGAGTTGCTCGACCATCTAATTACCAAAATGAGCTTACCTGAGACTGGAAATTCGGCCCAGCATCGTCATGAATATAAGACTTATGCCCTTTGGTAAAAGAATGAGCGCACTTTATGTTGTTAGCTTGCGTGCACAACAAACTTATTGGGGAGTTTGAGAACTACCCAACTGTCATGGAGATGTGAGAACAATTGTGCCTAAAATATGGAGAGACAATAGCCACAAGGCTTCGTGCCTTATTGCTTAGGTTTAATCAATACATGATGGACCCTAAGCATAGCATGATTGAACATCTTAGGGTGATGTCCTCCATGATTAGAGAAATGAAGTTAGCAAGTTATGATCTCACAAATGAGCAACAGGTTTTACTTGTCAATAGGTCATTTCCTGAGTCCTTGTGGGGACAAGTGAAGTTGGTTTTTACTTATAATGAGCTCATTAAGACCTTTGATGACATTTCCCTTCATTAGGAGCTTGAGGCGGCGCGCAGAAATATAAACTGTAGTGTCGTTGCATTAGTTGCATAAAATGGGCGTAAGGATGATGGCCTAAGGGCAAAAAAGGAAAAGCTAAGAACTAAGGGCTTTGAGAAGGGCCAGTCACTAAACACCATAGAAGCAAACTCAGGGGCAAGAAGGATAAGTCCAAACTCATATGCTTCAATTGTAAAAAGAAGGGACACTTTGCTCAGGAGTGTATTGAGCCCCGTGAAGTTTGTTTTTACTTACCTTCTTTTGTATGTGCCTTTCTTTGCACACATGCATTTTTTTCTCATTCTCTCTATGATTGGATTGTAAATATGGGAGTGAAAAAACACATGACCTATAGCCGTGCAGGATTTGTAGATTACCACTGATTACCGACGGGTAAACATTTTGTAACAATGGGAAATGGAGCAGAGGAGAGGGTCCCTGGTGTAGGAACCTACCAACTTACTTTGCACAGTGGACACAAACTGCTCTTACGTGACGTGCTTTATGCACCCATTATTCTATGTAATCTACTTTTAGTATCGACAATAGTAAACTTGGGCTTTTCTTTTCTTGTTAGTAAGAATGGTGTGTCCATTTATCTTGATGATACCCTTTATGGTCATGGGCACTTTTGTAATAGTTTATTTTTGATGGACTTAGAATATGTATCTGAATCTTATAAATATTTTGCTAATGTTGCTTCTTCTTCTTCTTCTGTTGATATTGAATCTGAGTTTGTTAAATGGCATGCTCGATTAGGACATATTAGACAAAATAGATTGTCTAAATTGGCCAGAAGAGGGTTATTGTGCTCTCTCGCCAAAGTGGTAAGGCTAAGAGCACTTTGCATCGTTTAGAGTTGATCCACTATGATATTTTTAGGCCTATGAATGTGAGAGGGCATAATGGCGCGACTTACTTTATCATATTCATAGATGATTTCTCACGATATGGCTTAGTATTTATGTTGTCTCACCACTCAGAAGCTTTGTATTATTTCAAACACTTTGTAGCTGAGGTTGAGAATTAGAAAGAGAGGAGCATTAGGCTTTTCATACTGATAGAGGCTGAGAGTATCTCTCTGATCAGTTTAGAGAATTTTGTGAGAATAAGGGAATACGCCGACGATTAACGATTCTTGGAACTCCATAATAAAATAAGGTTATAGAGAGAAGGAACCGAACTCTGTTGGACATAGTTAGGTTGATGATGACTCAAGCCAATCTTCCGATTAAGTTTTGGGGGATGCTCTTATGACTGTGGCATACACCCTTAACTGAGTGCCCATTAAGTCTGTCCTAATTACTCCATATACGTTATGTAATAGATATAAGTCTAATTTGGAAGGCTTAAGGCCTTGGGGATCTGCTGGTTATGTTCACCATTCTTCTTATAAGTTTGGAAAGTTAGGCCCTAGAGCTAATAAATGTGTGTTTGTTAGATATTGTGAGCATTCTAAGGGCTATGTGGTGTATGGTGAACATTATGTAGGGCTCATCGAGGTTGAGTCCTGAGACGTGAATTTTTTGGAGGATGATTTCCCTAATATTGGTGAGATAAAACAAAGTATTTAGCTCTATGAGTTAGAGGAACATCAAGATGAAATGCCCCAAATGGATTCACAATCCATTCCGATGACTATTGAGGTTAGTGGGAGCATAGAACCTGAGTTTCAGTCTTCAAAATTACGTAGGAGTTTCTGCGTGGACACTTTGAAATAGAAGGTGTACCCTTCTTGAGCATTTTTGTTGATGTCGATGAACCTTCTTCTTTTGAAGAAGCAATGAACTCACCAATTTTGAGTAAGAGGCTTGCAAAAATGGAAGATGAGATGGACTCCATAGCTAAGAACCATGTGTGGGACTTAGTCGATCTACCTGTTGGGCACAAAACTATTGGAAACAAGTGGATCTTGAAGGTTAAACGCAAGGTAGATGGATCAATTGATAAGTATAAGGCCCGATTAGTGGTGAAAGGTTACACCCAAAAGGAGGGTGTGGACTATGATGAGACATTTTCTCCTGTGGTGAGATTTGTGTTTATTCGCCTTATCCTAGCTATTATTGCACATTTAGATTTGGATTTGTTCCAAATGGATGTTAAAATGACATTTCTCAGTGGAGAAATAAATGAAGAGATATATAAGGATCAACACGTTGGGTTTTGGGCAAAGGGTCAGGAGCACAAAGTGTGTCGCTTAAGAATTTCCATTTATGGCCTAAAACAATCATCTAGGCAATGGTATCTTATATTTCATCAAGCCATTATATCGATGATTGAAGAGGATCATTGTGTATACATAAAGAGACTAGAGAATGTGTTTCTTATACTATCTTTATATGTAGATGATATTTTGATAGCTAGGAATGATATGAAGATGATCATTGCCACTAAAAAGTGGTTACCCTCTACTTTTGAAATGAAGGACATGGGTGAAGCAGATTATGTTCTCGGGGTTAAGATCTTAAGGGATGTCTTAAGAAACCTATATTAATAGGATTTTGGAACGTTTCCATATGCATAACTGTAAACTTGTTAACACTCTAATAGAGAAGGACCTATACCTAAGTATGGATCAATGTCCTAATATAAAGGAAGAAAAATAGCAAATAGCTAAGGTGCCATATGCAAGCGTTGTCGGTAATCTAATATACGCTATGTTGTGTACTCGACCCGACATATGCTTTTCAGTTGGGATGATTGGTAGATATCAAAGTAATCCTGGACCTGTGCACTAGACAGCGGTCAAAAGGATACTTAGATATCTAAGAGGAACCACTAACATAGCTTTGTGCTATCAAGGAGGGAGCCTTAAATTGGTTGGATATAGTGATGCCGATGGATCTGTTGATAGAGATGAGCAAAAGTCCACATCTGGATATGCTTTCATTCTTGGACGAGGAGCCATTTCTTGGTGTAGCAAGAAACAATAGTGCGTGTCATTGTCCATGATAGAGTCTGAGTATGTTGCATGTACCTCGACGGTATAAAAGGAGATATGATTAAGGAGATTTATTAGGAGCCTCAACATTATCGGGCATCTTTGTGAGGCCACAGTTATCTAGTGTGATAACACAGCTGCAATTGCTTATACAAATGACCTAAAGTATCATGGAAAGACAAAGCACATAGATACTCGCTACCACTTCATCCGTGATATCATTGCACAAGGACACGTGGTCCTAAAGCATGTCTCTACGAGAGATATGATAGCTAATCCTTTTACTAAACCCATTTATAAAGATGCTTTTCACAAGCACATTAGGGGCTTAGGTTTGTTGAGGATTTGATGTACTTGTACATTTACTTATGCATTGATGAAATAGGTTTTTCATCTTAATCTTGTGTGAATTTGTATGGTAAATTAAGGTTTAATTGAAAATGACAAATATCTAAAAATTGTCACTAGGACTGATGTTGCTCTCTCACACGAGAACATTGCTCCAGTGCTATGAAAGCGAGTGAGATGAGACAAAGTATTGCAAGGTACTTAATGATAGGCAATCTCCTTAATTACTGTGGGGTGATTAAGGATTTTGTATGTTGCATTAGCAGAGTGCTAAGATGAGACTTGTTTAGTCGAACATGGAAAGTGTATCCATGTAGCTTGTACGAAGCTAGATTTGAATCTATGATGGCTCAAGTCAGACACTTTTTAGAGTTACCAGGCCGTGTTCTATATGGTGTTATTTAGAGCGTGATAAATCCGTAGTGGGAGCTCCACCATAGCATGCACTGTATGTGCTTAAGACGACCGAATAAGGGAGTCATGAATAGGTCCCTTCTTCATTACTGTGTAAGCCCTGTGGACATCTAGTCCACCTCTATACCCTTTGGAACTTTGACTTATGTCATGAAGTTGAGAATTGGTGTTGCTACTTTATCATATTATCCAAAGGCCAGGAATGATGCGATCTAGCGGGGTATGACTAGGGAAGTAGCCAAGACTTCATGAATTGACATGAATGTCTAAGGAAAAATCATTTTGATATCACACAAGCTATTCATGACTTATTGCCCAGGTGGTTATAAAGACATTAGTTTTTGATAGGCATGAGTTGTCTATAAGGTAACCATGAGTACAAATACATTGTGCCATTTTGCATAGCTTTTTTTAAAAAGAGGGATCAGAGATGCAAAATCTAGTATGTTTAGAAATGATTTGGGGTATAACGAGATTTTGAGCGACGTTACGTTAGTTTGATGGTATTTAATGTAAAGATGCTTGCCGGTACCTTTCTCGTATGGTCGCACACTCTACTTCCTATATGCTAGTAAGAATGAATATTTAAGGTTGAGAAATAAAGTATGAGTTGCTACGAACAAATCATTTGTTGCTACGAATAGGCATGTGTTGTTCTTTCTCAAGCATGTGTTGCCAATGAGTACAAGTGGGAGATGTAGCAAAATAATATAATGTGTCCACATTGGCACAAGAAAACCAAAAGTGGACATGTAACCTTGGTCTCACAAGAAAGACAAAGCTAACAAATAAGTGGTTACTTGTGGAAATTTTTTTTCTATTTCTCTAAATAAGTTGCAAAAGAGAGAATGCATGTAAAAGCTTCTC
>JANZXP010000006.1:1151438-1168036 GCA_027576715.1 Erythroxylum flavicans
AGGATTTTGGTTTCAAAAATCTTGTAATTTCCATTTACTGGTTTTATTATTTAAATGTATGTGATGCCATGTGAAGTCTGTAGAGATTGCAAGTAGCGCTCCCTTATCTTAGGATATGTGTCGGGATGACCTACGGGCGTCCCGGTGCGTACCCTAGGATAATGAGGTGTTACATTGATGATACTCCAAATTTTAGAATGAGAGTTGTCTTCATCAAATCTCCTATTTTAATTACTATGTTTTAATTATGTTCTATTAAATTTTATCCATATATTTATGAAAGGTTCACGTAAATATGTGAATAAAATTTAATATAACATGGTTGAAACAAAATAATTGAACAGAAGATTTGATAAAGTCAACTCACATTCTAAAATTTGGAATATCATCACAAGAATACCAGCAATTCGATTTTGTAATACTTAACTTGATAAAAGTTAAAATTATTACTCAATCTATAAAAACGAATGACAATAACGAGGCTTCACATAAATATGTGAATTGTGAATAAGATTTAATGGAACATGATAAAAATATTATAATCGGAGTAGAAGATCTGATTCCATGAATTTTGTGGATTCGAATATCAAGTTAGAATTATTTTAAGTAAAAATTAAAATAATTTTAAGGAGTCTCCAATTTTAAAAATTATTTAATTATATGTTCATCTAGCTATTAGTGATTATTAGAATATATTTTATACTTTATTAAAATAATATTTTATTATTTATAATAATAAGTATATATTATCATAAAGATATCTCTTTTTATGTCATTCCTTAAATAAGAATGGGGAATTAAGAAAAAAGAGAATATAACAAAGTGACTCAATACTCATTGAAGTCCCAGTAAGACACGGGATCTAGATAGGTACGATAACACACTACCTTATTTCTACCTAATAGAAAAACTGTTTGTTACAAACCCACGTACATGTATCATGAAAATCTTACAAAATTATAAATGGATGTGTATGCTCTAAAGTTATATTTTGTTATATCCATTTAACAAAATGTTGTGATTTTTATTAATCAATTTGATAAGGCCGTCTTAATAAAATTATATTATTATTATTTATAATAATAATAACTTTTAAATTTAATTATATTATCATAAATATTTTTATTTTTGTATCATTTTTGCAAATAAGATCCATGAATTATGAACAAGAGGATATAACATGCCGACTTAATTACCATTTTTAATATTTTTCAAATTAACAATATTTCTTGTTAAGTTGAAACGGTAAAAACTGGTTTTATTAATTTGTATAAAACTTCAAGTATAACTCAATAAAAGTTTTAAAATAGAAATATATGTTTATATATATGAGAAAATAATAATAATTAAACATATAATATAAACAAAAGACAGTAATAATAAATAAACATAAATAAATAAGTATAAATAAAAATATAGGTATTTATTTATTTTTATTAATTGATAAGGATAAGAAACTCGAGTTTAACAGGGAACTATAAACAAAGCCTGAACTAGAACAGAAAGAAGATGGCATTCGATCGAGTTCAAAGCTGTTGCCTTCTTTAACTCGTATGTTTGGCCACCCCAATTCAAAAACTCAGGTGGTGATCACGCAAAACACAAGAACTAACGAAGAAACACCCCCTACACGCTCAACGTTCTTTCACCGGAGATGTAAGAGTCGCCGGAGATTGTCTGTTGCTCCGGCATCAACGCCTACAGCTTCTGCAGTGCAACTGAAGGCTTTTGGCCTCATAGAGAACTTTGGCAGCGGCAAGCTGCTTGGCGGTGGAGACTGGGTGAAGACATAACCTGAAAGCTTCTGCAAATTTTTGGGTAGGTCACTAGGATCAGGTCCTGGTGGTAAAGTCGATGAAACAACAGGGGACTTAAGTTGGGTAGACATTTTTACAGCTTCTTTTGTTATGGAGTCACGATTTGGTTGATGATCAGATCTTTTAGTGGGGTGTTTTCGGTTGTATCTTCTCGAAGTTGGTGGCAAAGAGAAACCACGACTCAGAGAGACTGAGCCTGAGCTACGTGGTTCAGAGATTGGAAGAGGAAGAAGAGGAGGGCTTTGGTGTTGATGTGGATAGAGAAATGGAAGTGAAGTTGATGGTGGAGGAGGAGGAGCATAGATCAAACTTCCATGGATTGTATTGTTCATTGGAACAAACCCTCGAGAACCCTTTTTTGTTGAGTTTGAAGCATGCTTGTATGGAGGACGAGAAGAAGAAGAAGAAGAAGAAGAGATCGGCCCCATAGTTACCAGCTTAAAGATCTAAAACAACTAGAAATTAAACAAGTGAAGCTATACATACAGATCAAAAAGGCCCATGATCTTCAAATAACACCATCAATAGCCTGAAAATCTAAGAACTAAGGTATACCCTAATACATATATGTTAATATTGATAAAAAAAGATTGACCCTCGTGGGCGTAAAAATGGATCTTGCAATCCAAAATGAAGGATAGTTACCTAGTTTCAAAGATATTGATATGTAGAACCAGTAGGATTGATCGTATGAGCACGAGATTAAGTCTTTTTATAGACTTGAGTTTGATTTTTTTAATGATATAGTCATTCTCTAATGTTATGTAATTATTCCTATTTTACCGACAACCGTTTCTTTGTGGTGGTCCAATATCCGTGGCAGGCAACCGCCGGTTTTATATCGACCGTTGGATTATTCTCGTAGATGTAGTCGTTTGAAAAAATTGTGGCCGTTGATATTTCCTCGGTGCCTCCGAAGTTGGTTTGGTGATATAGGGACTAACGAGTGGCGACTAAAATTAAAAACAAACTAGTGCTTATTAATAATCATCATTTATCATAAAAAATAATTTATAATAATTATTATTTGATTACAAAAATTAATTAACCATCTTAAAAAATTCTAACCAATAAAATTTTCAGGTAAGATTTATGATTTACTTTTTTTATTTATTAGGTATAAATTACATTTTAATATTTTAATGTAGAATCCACCTATTATTAGTTTTGTAATTAAATTGGTGATTAAAGAGGGCGAGTCTTAGAGTAATTGGTAAAATTAGTCCTTTATAACTAAACAAGTTACGGATTCAAATTATAGAATTAACCACTTTATAAAATATAAAAGATTTATAAATTTTAAGTAAATTGAATAATTAGTTTAAATGCAATGTTAATAATTTTTGTAATTCATCATTATTAGTATAATAGTCATAATATAAGATACTTATTTAAATACTAAATAATGTTACATAATAGTTAAATGAATCACAAATGATAAATAATTATAATATACATAAAATAATAGTCTTTTAAAAATATCAATATGGCTTATAATTTTTACGATAAATTTATAATTATAATTTTAATTATTCGTAGAACTCATTGAAAATACAATCATTGATCACACTATATTTGAATTCATATTTTAAAGTTTAAAAAGAAAATGCATTTACAGTAACTATAAGTTTACCGGAACAACTCTTTATCGTATAGAATTAAGGTTACGTATTATTTGATCTTTCTAAATTCTACATTTTATCGGAACTTTTATTAGATAGTGTTGTTGTTATTTTAAAGTTAAAAAATATTTATTAATAGAATTTTTAATACAGTTAGAGTGTAGAGTTTATTAATAGGAATTAGGCTTGAGTCAATCATTGCTAAAATGACTAGAAATAGTCATTTGAACAGTTGACTCTTATCACTTATAAATCTTTAACATTTTCGTGTTTAGTCAATATAAAATACTCTATCACTCCTTACGAGTCTACTATAGTCAACTTGTGGCCCGGCTCGTGGCTTGTCTATTTTTTCGAAACGATATCGTTTTTAATCAAAACGATGTCGTTTTAAAAATATATATGAGCGTGCTGGGTCGGGCTGGCTCATCCCGGCCCACTGGCTACCAAAGGAAAGGACAGGTTGGGTCGGGCTGAGGACGGCCTAGGCCCGGACTGACCCATTGATATGTCTATTCTTAAGTATAATCGGGACTGAATATCTGGTTGTCACTTGAAATAAATGCAATGGTAACTATACCGGGTCGCTAGTACTGGACATCTATACGGACAATCAGAAAATTAATAATTAGAACTAAACTGCTCTGATACTATATTAGAATTTTTTATATAGGTAGAGTGTAGAGTCTATTAACAAAAATTAGGCTTGGATAAATCGTTTCTAAAATAATTAGAACTAATCATTTAAATAATTGACTCTTATCACTTATAAATTCTTTAATATTTTTATGTTTAGTAAATACAAGATGCTCTAATATTTTTATCTCTTTTTCTTGATTATTTCGATTATTAAAAAACATTATCTTATTAAATTAAAAAGCTAAAAAAAAGAGTGAAAATTCCAAGGCATTGTCACGTGTTCACAAATGGTATTTTAGTATTGAGTGCTTTTGACTTGTATAATGAAACATTAACAAATAAGCGAATCCATCGGATACAATCCCAAAGGATTTGCTCACGCAACCCAATTTTCTATTCCAACGACCAAGGCAACACCCACCAAAACGATAATGACAGCATCAATCTCGACAGCATTACTGAATGAAATTTTTTTATTGCATGTAAACTAGCCACTTTTTAAATTAAATAATAAATTTATGGGGATGATAAGCCGAATATTTTAAAACCAGATTGAAAATTAAACTAATGAGATAAATAATTTAATGTTTAAAAAATTTAATCAGTATTAGATTATCATAAAATTGATTAAATATTAAAAAATTAGAAATATAATTAAAAGAGATTATGTTTACTTATTTAAAATTTTGATGTTTAATTGAAAAAAGCGATTGTTAAATGAAAATTAATTGATTTATTTTTATTTATAAGAACTTATTAATTAATAAAAATTGACAATTAATTAATAAATTGATTAGTTTTTTACAACAAGAGTTATTAAAATTAATCGAACCGGAATGATATAAACTTAATCAAAAAGTTAGACATTTCAAAATTTTTAAAATTAAACCGGCCAAATCGACTGAATTTTTTAATTATTAAATAAACAATTGAGACTCGTATCAAATCTTATGTAAAAAGTGTTGAATAATTGAATTTCAAATTAAATTCAATATTAAAAGAATTAATAATACTCATACTGGTTTAAAAAAATTTCATCATTTAAGACAAAAACTTTATTAATAGAGAAAATAATAAGAATTTATTTATGAGGTCCTTGGTTAGTTGGTATGGAAAGAAATGAATGAGTAAGAAATGAAAAAATATGTTTGATAATATATAAAATTGGATGAACAGTATTTTATAACCCTTTTGGGGACAATACTTGATACTCGCTTTCATTCCTCACTATATTCATTATAATTCTTAGGGTTAATTACATTAAAAAGCCCAAATTTTTGTCAATTTTGTAATTATAACCCGAACTTTAAAAAATAGCAAAAAATGCCCATACTTTTAATCTTTTTCAATTATAGCGAACTTTAAAAAGTAGTAATAAAATGTTCAAACTTTCAATTTTTTTTCAATTTTAACCTGACATTAGCGTTTTCGTTAAGTTTAAAATAACCTAAATAAGATTATGCAACCTTATCGACCTTACCGATATAGTACGTTGTAATGCGATAATATTTTGGGTTATTAGAAGAACAAACAAAAAACAAATGGCTAAGGACATCGAAAGAACAACGGATAACGTCGGGCTATAATTGAAGAAAATTAAAAGTTTGAATATTTTATTATCGATTTTTAAAATTTGGGTTATAATTGAAAAATTTTGAAAGTTTAATAATTTTATTGCTACTTTTTAAAGTTCGGGCTCTAATTAAAAATTTGGTCGAAAGTTTAGGTGTTTTTTGAGAATTAATCCTAATTCTTATTACTATTTCCCCAAGTGAACCCAACACACTCTTAAACTTTTTCGTGAAATGTTAAGATAAAAATTACACCTTTAACAAATTTAAAAAAATATTTCTTAAATTATCTACTTATAACATGATATTGAATCATATAATAAAATTAATTAAAAATTTAAGAAACTACTGATACTATCTTAAAAATGTTAAGATATAACGTGAAGTATAAATTAAATTAAAAAATTTTTAAACATTAAAAGATAAATTGTAATTTTTGCCAATTTTTAATTATTCGAACTTTGTGGATTGACCTCTAATTTAGATACGGACCAGACTCAAATTTGACCTGTAACCAATCTTACCAAACCGAGATTTAGAGATATTTTGATTTAACAATCTGATTTTGTTATTAATGGTTTGACATTTTGAAGCCTTCGTGGGGTGACGTTAGTTTATGCAAAACTTGACTTGATGCACCGTCCATTACAAATCCATGAAAGTATTAAAAAATTAAATGGTAAAGAACAAGAACAAGAAGTCAAAACACAAATTGTCGATTAACACGTAACATGTATGTATCGATCGATGGTCAAGTTAGAAAGAGTGAAGGATACAGGCTAAAAAGTTCTGTATTTAAATCCTCTTATTTACGCCTTTTTATCAAATTTATTGTACAGATTTATCTAGTGCAGAGTACTTGATTGATGTGATTTATAGATTATTGTATTAATTCGGAGATTTACCTAATACGTATCTAAAAGATAGCAATTACGAATTGCTCCATAAAAAAAAAAAGTATACATCGACGCTTATTCTTTATACTAATTTATGTTGTCTGTTTCCTTATCCTTCGACCCTTTTGGTATTTGAATTAAAAAATGGCATTTACTCCGTGAGTTTGTCTCTTAATCTTTTATAAAAGTTCTTAAAAAGATTTGGGGGACAGCATACTGATGTCAAATAAATTAGAGTTTATTCACATCGAGTGGTTCAATATAATAAAAGAAGAAGAGAAATGGTCGGTGTCTTAAAAGAATCTTGGAGCATCTTTTTTATTCCTATGCAATCAATCCAAGTCAGCACCAATGGCCTTCGCCTTGAGGTTTTTTTAAAGACTTTTAAAATTTTTGAAAAATAAATTTTGAGATCTTTTAAATTTGAAATTGAAGTAAAAATTAAATATTTTAATTTATTTTAAATTTTTAACAAAAAATTAGATCCGTTCATTTTTATTTACTAATTTTGAACCACATTAAATTCAAAATAATCATCATTTCCCCTTCTTAGAGAATTAAAGAAAAATGCTAAAGGATTAATTAATTTTAAATGGTTAAAACTTTTAATTAGATAAGAGTCTTTGGTATAATATATTTTAATAGGAAATTCTTTTTAAATCAAATGACTTTGTAATTAAGATTTACTAAATCGAACACTTTTTAAAATTAAAATATACTACTTTAACGTTCTATATTTTACTCTCTCTAATAGTTATTTATAGGGTTTTATAAAATTTAAAGGAGCACAAGGCTCCACGTTTTGTGAAGATTGGGAGAAGATTATCAATTCTATACAACCTTCTCTTTATATTTTACAAGAGACAGTTTTCATGAATTGAATTTGTGATCTGATCACAAAAAAAAACCTTATCAATTGTTCCAAAACTCACACTCACAAAGCTCGAAGACAATCAAATGTTAGTCTTGTTCTATTGACGAGTGTAAAGTGCGTATGATTCTTTCTTCAGTATCAATTACTTTTTGTTACTTCTCACTTAATATTCTTTATGGACTCAAGGGAGACCCTTACAAATTTTCAATACCAAACTCTTAATTTACATAATGTTGTTAAGTAAGTTATGAGTAGCTTCATGAATTGATCGTTTTAAACTTAATGATGTTCATTATAAAACTAACGTAGTGTTTAATGGATCTTTAAGCACATTAAACACTAGGATAATCTTAGTAGTTAAATGGGCCTTAGATTTTGCATATTTAGGTTTGTATGTTATAAGGTTTAAGTTATTGGACCAATGTGAGGCCCAAGTCTTGCACTTATACAACTTTGTTTTTTCTGTTTTCAAAATTTAGATGAACATTTTAATTTCAATCTTAATTATTTTTAAATTTGGTGTCAATTAGAGATGTGAATAAGCCCGACTCTTGCCATGGTGGCCTGCAGGCCAACCCATGGCTTAGCTGATTGGGATGGGCTGGCTTGTGACTGGGCTGTAGCTCGTGCTATGGCCAGACGGGCCACAGGAAGACCAGGCAAGGCCGACTTGCTATTTATTTTTTTAAGCAAAAAATGTCAAAAATAACGTCGTTTTGGAAATAACATTCTGACACTCGTGACTCTATCAACCTAGACCAAAAACAGGCTAGATTAATTTTGCCATTTCTAGTGTCAATTCTAATGGACTCAAAATTTGAACTTGACGAAAACACCAACGGATAAGGGATAAAGCTACCAAGTTTTAATCTTTGCCGTATAAATTCTTTCTTCTTTTTTGCTTTTGTAGGTATAATTCTATATTCCTTACAATTGGATCTAATTTGAATTTTAAAAGGAAAAAAACGAGTTGAAGTTATCGAATTGCTTAGGTAGACTTGTCATGTTTTGATTATTCTTATTATTTATTCATTTTAGTTTTGTTTAAGTTGCTTTAGCTAATTAAGCGCGGGAAGATTTTTAATCTCCTAAATTCATTAAATATTACTTTAATATACATCTTCAATAGATAAGGTTATAGAAAATTCAAATTAAAAATAAAAAAACATGAGCTCAATTCAAACCTTATTAAACTTTAAAATTAAAATTGTTTTTTAATTTCAACTTTTTTTCTTTTAAGGGAAGTTTAAACTATGGATGACAGTGGATCGAATCAGGCCTATCCATAACTTTTCTAGACAGGGATTACTATGGTCAATTTAACGTTTTCTAAAATTTTTTTCATAAAAACGATGTCATTTTGTCTCTTTTAATTAGGCCACAGGTCGGGCCGAGCTGGACAATCCTAACCTGAGCCTTGCCCGTGACTCAATAAGGCCAAAAAATTCGACCTGTGCCTTAATAACCCGTTGACTTTAAACCTTAGTTGGATTGTCATGTCTAGTTTAAACTAAATTCATTTATAGAAAAAGAGTCTTCAAAAAGTAAAAAGTTGCTTTGAAAATTGGATCAACTTTCATATAAGGTCTTTCTAGGGTTATGAATAGACAAAAATATTAAAAAAAATACATGATAAAAATCAAAATTTAAACTTAATAGAGATCTAATGTAATTCACCTTATTTTATAAATCTCATATTTTGAACATTTAATTTCACGAGCTAGTAATGATTTCTATAGTAACAAATTTGACTCAAATAGTTTGATAACAAACAATTGATTAAAAATCTATAACTTTTTATATAATTATGTTAAAGAAAAGATGACTTTTGATGGGACATATTCAATAATAGCACTAATGTGGGATCAGATCTCTTATTTTACTTTATTTGTGATGTTCTTATCATGTTTTATTAAATTTCATTCATATATTTACATAGACTCACATAAATATATAAATGAGATTTAACAAAACAAGATTAAAACAGAATAATTAGAACAGAAGATTTAAAGTGACACTTTTTAAATAACTGTCATTTCATAACCGAAAAAAGGAGAACGAAGATTTAATAGTTTCAATCTTTATCAATAATAACACTATGGCACTATAAAGAATAATGGTTTAAGAACCTTATTCTATAATAAGGACATAAGCATAGGACATATGCTTTTCCCATTTTGCTTGTTAGCTGCCAATTTCCTTTTATTTGTATAAAAGGTAACTATAATAAATTAATAATTTATTATAATTATTTTAAATTATTAATTTAATTTTAGTTTAATTAGTTTATTTGAATTAGGAGTTTTATAAAAAATTGGAAATTATAAAAAATTAAAGAAATTTAAAAATTAAAATTTTTCTAAAATTACTTAAATTATATACGAGATTGATGCCTTTTATTCTTTTTATATATATATGACTTCGAGAATAAAATAATAATTACAAAAATTAGAAAAACTAATGGATAAGTCGAATAGGACCAAATTGGAAAGACCAATGATTGTTCAAATTCCGACACAACTCATATGATTCGGGCCCAACACGTGTCATCTTACAGTTTACAGTTGGTAGAAACAAAAGGGGTCCCACCTCTCAATCCTCGAAATCCAAGTTAAAATACCACATCCAATGGAATGCTCTCACACTTCATCACTCCGCCCCACCTAGATGTTGCCGACATTGCCCGGAAAAAGCATTAAGCGCGTGAAAATCTTCAACCTTTTTTTTGGCATTGAAATAAATGTCGCGTCGTCCAATCGTATTCCGCTAACTTTAAGGACTCGCCACACTGGATTAAATGCCCTCTTTAATTGATCTTCTTCCCTCTTATTGATAGGATAATGGAAGAGACAGATAGATACTATATCTATATGCACCTACCCTGTACAGTTCATGCTTTTACTTGCCTCTCATTTCGCTTTTCTTTGAATTGAAGGTTTTGATAAGCTCTTGTATGCTTCTAGTTGCGACCTGGGCGCTCTTCTTTTTCTGGGTGGGAAAGTGTTAATAGACTGATTAAGATTTGAGTTTTTAGTGGGCTTTAGAGAGGGGCGGAGATGGGTATATTGAGTACTATACTGGGTTTTTGTGGATTTGGTGTTGGAATTTCCATTGGCCTTGCAGTTGGGTACTTCATGTTTATTTACTTCCAGCCAGCTGATGTTAAGGTCAGTTCTTGTTTTTCCTGCTTTCTTTATATTCTCTCCATGATTGATAAATCTTCTTTTGCTAAAGTTTGGTTTTAGATTTTAGCATTTTGTTGTAGAAATTATTATAAACTAGGGCTGTTTCATCTCCTAAGATTGTACTGCGTAATACTACTGTTAGCAAAGCATGCATTTCGAATTTCTTCCCTTGATCTTTCTTGTTCAGCCGTGTATTTATGGTTTATGACCAAGAAAACTGTAGGTGTAGGAAAAGTAATAAAAGGATAGTGGCTCTCACAAGAGGAGAGTCTGTATGTTGAATAACATTTGGTGTGTTTTGATTCCAAATCATGGCATGTATAAACTTATTTGAATAGTATGCAGCAGTAGCTATTCTGTCACTGATACCCTATTTTGAATATTTTCGACTGTTACTGATACCCAATTTTACTGTGAAAACGTTTTTATTGTATTGCAATGAAGTAGAGTAGAAAGTAGAATAGTGGATATTGTTGTTTTATGGCAATTGTATCAGCATGAATTTAAGTTATTGTGTTCAAATCTTGTGCTTGTTTATTCTCTAGGATCCAGTGATTCGTCCTTTGGTTGAACAAGATTCGAAAAGTTTGCAACGCCTGCTTCCAGAAATACCCATGTGGGTGAAGAATCCAGACTTTGATCGTGTATGTTGTTGGTGGTAATTGTGTTTCTATTTGAGACTACTCCACATGTTAACTTGTTAATGTTCATTGTATATACAGTTTCTGTTGCAAGCTTTTTAGTAATAAAATTTTGTTCTTGTGAAGGTTGACTGGATCAATGAATTGATTGCGAAAATGTGGCCTTACCTAAACACGGTTTGTAACTTGCATAATGTTCATAGAAGTTCTTGAGTTGTTTGGTAAATTTATTTGCCTTTGTAAACATTGAACATGTTCTTTGTGATTTCTAGGCAATTTGCAATACAGCAAAGACTATAGCAAAGCCCATTATTGCAGAGCAGATTCCAAAGTACAAGATTGATTCAGTTGAATTTGAAGTACTTACGTTGGGCTCCCTTCCACCAACTTTTCAAGGTTTCCTCTTTCACTTAAATGGTTTTTTTTTTTTTTCGAAAATGACACAAGGAAAATGCTTTGCTATGATTATTTGATCATATGAGACTAGTCTTAGACAATGACAAAATTGTTGGCAGATATTTTAAACTCTTCTTTAGTAAGTTTACCTATTTGAGCTTTTTCAGAAATCAGCGGATGTTAAGCATCAATCTATGATGAATATGGGATTTACCTATTTGTTAAAATATGGGGTTTCACTCAAAATTTGTCAACTCTTAAAGTTAAGAATGCCATGTCTATTCTTGGACCTTAGCGATGAACTCACTTTTCTTCAATGCAATAGTATATACTCATCGGAAGCGTGTGTTGGTACTTCTGTTGTGATAGTGGATATCAGGCTGTCTTAGTTAATTGCACAGAAATTGAAGACAGCAAGTGCTTCCACTTGATACTTTCTTTGTGAAATTTTTATCCTTAGCGATGCCATATATTCTTACTGAAGTTTTGCATATGCCAGGAATGAAAGTCTACGTCACGGATGAGAAAGAGTTGATTATGGAACCATTAGTGAAGTGGGCTGGGAATCCCAATATCACCATAGCAGTTAAAGCCTTTGGTTTGAAAGCAACAGTTCAGGTATTTGACTTTGTCCTACTGGTCAAGTGAATGACATCTTATTCATCAGATTTTTTTCCTTAGCATCGTTTCAGAGTTATGCATTTGACAAACATGGAATACTGATCGATTTTTTCTTTGTCTGCGTGTGTCGAGTGATTCACAAGTCATTGGCGAAGACACTCTGACAAGTTTGCCTCAAGATTGATGTTCCATTTATGATTTATAACATGTTCAAAGCATTTCAGGTCATTGATTTGCAAGTATTTGCTGCTCCACGTATAACACTAAAGCCTCTGGTTCCTACCTTTCCTTGTTTTGCAAATATATTTGTGTCCCTGATGGAGAAGGTACATAATACTTTTTTATTTCAGCAATGATTGCATGCCTTACGTTGCTATTGTGTAGCGGTCATCTCTTGGATTACTCTTGAGTTGGGGGTGGTGTTTTTATCGGAGCCAATTCTGTATCTTTGTTTTACTTATCTGTCAGTTTGTCCTTCTTTTGCAGCCACATGTTGACTTTGGACTTAAATTGCTTGGAGCAGACGCAATGGCAATTCCGGGGTTGTACCGATTTGTTCAGGTCTCTTTTTTCTCTTATTATGAGAAGAAGTAAAGATTTTCAAAGGATTGGAAACTGAATAAGGATTGTCAGTTTTTTGCACTTCACATTTCTTGCTGTGTCTCTTACTTCAGGAGCTTATAAAAGATCAAGTAGCCAATATGTACTTATGGCCAAAAACTCTGAAAGTACAAGTCTTGGATCCTGCCAAGTATATTCTCTGTTATCTATTTTGTTTGTATGTGAATTTTCAACATTATCTCATGCTTGACTTGCTGCTTATGGAATACTAAACACAATTGACAGAGCAATGAAGCGACCTGTTGGAATTCTCACCGTGAAGATCCTGAGGGCTATGAAGCTCAAAAAGAAAGATTTGCTTGGGGGTGCAGACCCTTTTGTGAAATTAAAGCTTTCTGGGGATAAACTCTCTTCAAAGAAAACAACTGTTAAACGTGGAAACTTGAATCCTGAATGGAATGAGGAATTTAATCTAGTCGTTAAGGACCCAGAATCTCAAGACTTGGAGCTTCACGTCTTTGACTGGGAACAGGTACTGTTCTTCCTTTCTATTTTTTCTTGGACTAGCCATGGAGTCCGCAGTCCTTCCTCTGCATTACCAACCATATGATTGCGATTAAAACCATCATTCCTCTCTTGGGGTCTAATTACACTTTCGTTTGGATAAATTGCTTTGACTTTGGAATCAATCATTTGTTTTTGTGGATTGGACATTAATCTTCGAATGTTTACTAATTCAGCATGCAGATCCTCTAGCTAGACATCATTTTGGTCTTTAGTCTCATCATTTAAAGAACATATTATTTGTGTTTTCTTTGGTTTCAGGTTGGCAAACATGACAAGATGGGTATGAATGTGATTCCATTAAAAGAACTTACACCAGAGGAGCCAAAAGTTGTGACCCTTGATCTGCAAAAAACTATGAACCCAGATGATGTTAGTAATGAGAAACAACGTGGACAGCTTGTTGTTGAAGTGGTTTATAGACCCTTCAAGGATGATCAGATGTCAAACATGGATGATTCAAGCACGATGGAAAAAGCTCCCGAAGGAACGCCAGCTGGTGGTGGTTTACTGGCCGTTATCATACATGAAGCACAAGATGTGGAAGGAAAACACCATACAAATCCTTACGTTCGATTACTATTTAAAGGGGAGGAAAAAAGAACTAAGGTATGCATAAAGATTCAATCTTTGTCCTTCTTTTTGTAAGATTCAACGTTGCAATTAGCAGTGTTTTACGGTTGATGATTCAAAGTTTTGGCTTCTGATTAATGATCGTGTTTGGTGTACAGTTGATGATTCAAAGTTTTGGCTTCTGATTAATGATCATGTTTGGTGTACAGTTGATGATTCAAAGTTTTGTCTTGTGATTAATGATCATGTTTGGTGTTTGGTGCAGTCGGTCAAGAAAAACAGAGACCCCAGATGGGATGAGGAATTCTCATTCATGCTGGAGGAACCACCCACAAAGGAGAAACTTCACGTGGAAGTTCTCAGTGCTTCCTCAAGGCTTGGTCTACTACATCCCAAGGTATGCACATCCATGTGTTCTTACCAAAACTTTATGCACATTGAGTACGTTAATATAAATTGGTTCAAACCGTCAATTTTGAGTGGAGTTAGCAATATGCCGGTCTGAACCTGAGTGGGACCAAAGGACCGAGCTTACATCGGGTTGGTACTAAAATGAAGTTTTTTAGTATAGTTTATCAAAACACGTTTAAGTTTTAACCTTACAGACCAAACGACGTCCTTTTGGGGTTATCAGTATGGCTCAAGCTGGTTCAGACCTTTTGGGGTCCACTTACGCAAGCTTAAGCTTGACCGGAAGTCGATTAACTCGGGCCGGCCACAAAAATCATTCTAAATCACTCATTCATCAAGTCAACGTACCCCGATTTTACCAAGTGATTTATTCAAAAGACATGATAAGAACCTAAAGACCAAAACGACATTATTTCGGTTAGCTATACCAAAATGACGTTTTATTGGTTCTGCTTGAGTTGGTTCGACCCTTTTGGGGTCAGAAGCTCGATCAACTTAGCTGCCAACCTTAATTTTGAGTCTCTGACTCGTTAAGTAATTTATTAAAAACACGTGATTTGCAATTTATTAACGTTTTCTTGATTTCATTCAGGAATGTCTTGGTTATGTGGATATAAACTTAGCTGATGTTGTTAGCAACAAGAGAACCAATGAGAAGTATTTTCTCATCGACTCCAAGAACGGCAGGCTTCAGGTGGAGCTTCAATGGCGAACTTCATCCTGAAACTGTGCTTGCAATCTGGTCAAATGATGTCAGGTGAAGAACATTCCTTATGATCTTCGGTTATTAACGTTGTAATTAGTCTCCAGACAATAAAGTTAAGAAAGTAGAACTTGACCTCGGTGTCTTTTGTTTGGTGAGGTTAAAAAAAGAAAATTAGTTTATTTTTAAATTATTAATATTATTATGTTAATTTAGGGTACATTTGTAGTTAATAATCCTCTGGGCTTATGCAGGCCCAGCCCGAGTTATTTTTATTTTTAAATTAAAAATATAAAACGATATCTTTTTTTATATGTGTCAAACTTTGAGCCAGTTTGAGCTTAGTCCTAGGCTTTTTTTAAAATGAGTCCAATGTTCAGATCTGGACTATTAATCATGGGCCAGAGTCAGTTGGGCTTGGGCCTGTACTTATATATTCTAATGCCACCTCAACCCATAGCTAATAATTTGAAAACTTTTAGGAGTTAAGATTAGTAAGTTAAGCTTAACTCGACTTAAATTAAAATAATTATTTTACTTAAATTTTAATTAAGAAAAAATTAAATATTTCAGTCTTAGTTTTTTTTTTTTGAACGGACAGTCTTAGTTAATTTGATACCATATACATGTTTTTTGAGTTTGATTCTAAAATTTATATTCGATTTTAGCCACGGTTGAATTTGAATTTGAGTTAAATTTTAATTCAAATTTTGAATATAACATTATTTTACATCTTTTAATTTAATTTTTTACTAGATTAAATTTCAGTTTAATTTGGAAATTTATAAATTAAGAAAATATCTAATATTAATTTTAAATTTAGTGTTATAAGTTGGGGTGGACAAAACTGTCGTCAAATTTTTTGTTCCACTTATTCTGTTCCAATTTTATTCTATTAAATCTCATTTATAAATTTAATTAATTTATTTTTAATTTAAAATTTGAAAATAACATTATTTTACATCTTTTAATTCAACTTTTAACTAGATTAAATTTGAGTTTAATTTGGAAATTTATAAATTAAGAAAATATTTAATATTAATTTTAAATTTAGTATTATAAGTTGAGGTGGACAAAACCTTATTAAATTTTCTATTTCACTTACTTTATTATATTAAATCTCATTCATATATATAGGTAGAATCTACAAAAATATGTGGATGAAATTTAATAGAATATAATAGGAGCACTATAGTTGATACCAATGTTTTGAAAACTGGTCCGAACTGGTCGATTGAACTGGTGAATCGGAGCATGAAATGGTCCGATTTAGCCCTTATTTTTTGTGAATAATTGACCTGTTTATTTTACGACCGGACCAGTAAAAATTATTGAACCGGTGAAAGAAAAAATTATTGAACCGGTGAAAGAAAAAACCGGCCGGTTCATTTAAAATGAAAATTTTTCCTTTAAAAATCAAAACTTTTATAACTATAGTTTAAGTTAAATAAATAATTAAAAAGTATGTTTAAAAATTATCTTATATATATAATATATAAAATAAAATTTTATATATTTATTAGT
>JANZXP010000006.1:1181783-1209248 GCA_027576715.1 Erythroxylum flavicans
ATGGCAGAAACATTGAAACATATACAAACACAAAATTTCCAGATTTTATCCTAACTCACATTCTACATCTTCCATACTAATTCTACACCAATGAGCATCCAATTTGGTCACTATATCAGCCACAATCAACTCAAAACCTCACTTGAACATGTATCCACAAAAGTGGCAGCAAATTACACTCAATCATGAAATTTTTTTCTACACTCACTTACAACTTAAATCAACATCCAAGACCTCTAATTATCTCTTAATTACATTTATCACTTTCTACTTCATCTATCATCAATTAAGACAAGAAATTCACACACACACACACACCCAATATACTCCAACACAATTCTCATACAATTCAATGCACAAACATCACCAATAATGTAATTAATAACAAAACCATAAGATCAATAATGTTTCTTACCTACTTAAGCTTCCACTTCTTCCAATCTTCAAAAATTTTCACAACCTCTCTAACCTCCACTCTCATGCACGACATCATCATCTTGAGGGGGGTAGGAGGTTTGGTTGGATTTTTAATGGGCAAGAAAGAGCAAACAAAGAGGGAAAAGAGTGGAAACAAATGAGCAAAGTAGCAAGGAAGAAGGAGACCAACGAAGGAGGAGAAGAGAGCTACATATGAGAGAATTCCCATGCAAAAACACTAAACACCTTAATAAGAAGAAGACAAAAAGAAGAAGTATCGTGAATGACCCAAAAAGCATGATGTGTTTATTAATTAACAAATAAGGTGGCATGTTAGGCAAGTGACACATGTCACTTGCCACATGTCAACCTCTCATTTACTCACTTAATTTCCTTCCAATTCAATTCCAATTTCTACTCCAATTTTTCTTCAAACATTCCAATGGCTCAAAATAATAAATCCTAAAATCATGTATCTAAATTTTCAGTGCCATTGGACAGTCATTTTTGCTACCGATAACCAGTCAGTTTGCCACTTGATATTTTTCCTAGTCCGAAAAAGTACCCCAAAAATTTTCAGAAAAATTGCTAAAATTCACTAAAAATCGGAAAACCAAAGTGACCCTCTCCTACACAATTTTTCATTTACACAAATCCTATTTTTTTATAACAATCACATTTTTTTAACAAAAATACCGGAAAATGTCATGAATGCATGTACAGTCATTTACATGTGCAAAAATGTACTATTCACATGTAGGTGTATGCATGAACATGTAGGGCCATTTTCTAAACGCCCAACGGCCACTCAAAATTACCATTTTACCATTCCCATCGGTAATGGGACGTTACATACAGTTTCCCTTTGTTCGATCAAAAGACCAGTTGGCAAACCTTTGTTCGATCAAAAGACCAGCTAGCAAATGTATTCACTAAAGTCTAGTAAAACATTTCATGACTCACTTGGCAAGTTAGGTGTTAGAGATATCTTTGCACCAATTTGAGGGAGAGTGTTGGCATAAGTCATTAAAATTAATTTGTACAGAAACTACAGCTGTGTAGATTTCGATTTTTCAGGGATATGCATGAGTATAGCCTTAAATCTTGTATAGACATGTACAACTCCCTAAAATCTCTCCCTTGTATATCTATATATGCTCGATACAAATTATGAATAATATGTGTGATTATGATCTCTGAGATGGAACATTGTAACTGGAAAAGAAGATTTGATGTGACCTTGTCAACCTTGCTTCGATCTTGAAGTTAATTCTATTTGAAAGCTTTGGTAGGAAAAAAGTTTGGTTTGCTAATGCTAGTATATTAAATTTAATTATTTTTGTTTAAATTGATTAAATTAATAAGATATTGTTTAGATAGTTAAAATTTAAAAATTTACAATATTTTGGAAAATAAAATTAAAACAATGATTTAATAAAAAGAATATCTCAGAAATTACAAACTATTTTGTTGAGTTCTTTAGAGAGAATTGTCTCATGCCCCTGACTATTCTCTACTTACCTATGTGGATTTATTTCAATGTCGTAGTGCCTAGTACTTGAACATTAGCTCGAGGTATTTTTCTATCCCTTTTTTGGGACAACGTGCATCCTTAAGCCGATAATTGGTTTGATTTATCAGTATATTTAAATTTTTAAGAAAATTTTAAAGCATTTAAATGTCTTTGAGAATAGTCAATCTTCATTTTGTTACCAAAGAGGTTTTAGATTTATTACATATGCTTTATTTCATACTATTATTAAACATATAAATGAAATATTTAGATCAATTATTGCACATTTGGATGAGTTGTATAAATGGAAGTGAATATATATTGATTATTTGAATATTTCTTGAAATTAAATAATATATATTTTGGTGTTATATGTTAAAAATTAAATAATTTATATTGTTAGACTGCGTCTTTTTTGTCATAATCTTTAGTTAAAATATGGCTTATGTAAATTAAAGGAGAACCTAAATGATTAATACACCCTTGATCTTTTAATATATATGTTATTACATTTATAATTTATTTAAAATAAAGGCAAAAATAGTGTTAAAATTTTTAATTTCAATTTAAAATAAGCAAAAATAATAGTGATTTTATTAAAATATAAAGATAGAATTAATTGATAGAAAAATTTTTGTAACTTATAAATATTTAATGAATTACATACTCAAATATTTATTTTATTTTTATTTAACATTTTTATCCTTCTTTTTCTTCTTATTATTATTATGATCATGATGTTTATGATTATTGGTATTATTATGATTATTATGATTATATATATTTATCTTTCCAGATATTATTTTATTTTATTTATATCATCATTATTATTTGTATTTATTTATTTATGAAATTTTAAAAATTTCATTTTTAACCATTTTATTATTTATTTATTTATATTTATTTATTTTTATTAGCATTTTAGTTAGCATTTTTCATTACCACTATTTTTTATTCTTCATTATTTATTATATTTTTCCCCTTTTGCTTCATGTGGGTTATTTGGAAGTAGTCTCTCTACTATTTAGAGATAAAATTACTTATTACTAGACCTCTCTAGATTCTAAGCCTCAGTGGAATTTATATGAGATTTTATTTTTGTTGTTATTTAACATTTTATTTAGGTAAAAATAAATGATTAAAAAAACCTAACCAGTTTTGTTGGTTCAACCATAAAAATTTTTAACTATTCAAATTTTTTGTTTGATTTTTAATTTTTCAATTTGATTTACTTTAATTACTTCATGTTAAAAACTGATTAATTTATTAATTAATCGGTCAATTTTCGTAAATTAATAAGTTCTTATAAAGTAAAATAAATAAATAAATTTTTATTTGACAATTTATTTTTTAATTAAACTTCAAAATTTTTGATAATCTCTTTTAATCATATTTTAAATTCTTTAAATTTATTTAATTTTTAACTAGTTTTATGACGGTTTAATATCAATCGAATTTTTTAAACTTTAAATTTCTTGCTTTATCTGATTAACTTTCAATTTATTTTTAAAAAATTGATAAAAATATCGATAATGAATTATTCTTAAATTCAGAGGACTTAAAGAAATTTTCTTATCATTATTTCCTACTAAAAACCATATATATTCTAATTTCATATGGACCACTGGAGGCCCGGTTTATTTTGTGATGCCGGTTCAGAGACAGCAATTTTGAACAAGTCGTCGAAAAAAAAACGAGCGCGAAATAGAGAATTAGAGAGAAGAGAGAAATGGAGATGGTGAGTCCTCAATGTCCAACCACCGTCACCGTCCGGCGAAACCCTCCCCGGAGGGCCCGACCTACTCCATCCACCAACCCTCCTCAAAATCAGTTAGGAGACTCAAATCTGAACGAAATCCCCTCATTTCCAATCCATGAAATTCTTTCAATTGAGGTTCCCCAAAACCGCAAACCAGACCAGCCTCTCTCCTCCTCGGAGGCACCAGATACTGAGACCCTCAAAGTTTATCTGAGGATTAGACCTCTCAAGCCGCAGCCAAAACAAGCTACTACCAATTTTCACAAGAGTGTCTGGCCTCAAAATCCTGCCGCCAAGAGAACCAACGCTGGAAAAGATAAGAATACGAGGACAAAGCGTTGTGAAGTTTGCATATCGGTCAACGATTCTCATTCTGTGAGATTATTGCCGCCTCAAGCGTTTCAGGAGTCCAAAAGGATCAAGTCCGAAGCATTTGAGGGATTCTCTCATGTTTTTGACTTAGATGCTTCTCAGGTGTTAGTTACCTTCTATTTTCTTCTTGTTTTTTTATGAATGAGATTGTGAGTTAACAACGAAATTCTGATTAATGGTTTTTCCCTCAGAATAATGTGTATGAGAAAATGGTAAAACCTTTGGTTGATGATTTTCTAGAAGGTAAGAGTGGGATGTTAGCTGCTTTAGGGCCTAGTGGATCGGGCAAGACGCACACAGTGTTTGGGACTCCAAGAGAGCCTGGAATGGTCCCTCTTGCGCTTCAACACATTTTTCAAAAGAGTGTTTCTAACTCGTCAAGGTAATTAGCTGAAAATGAAATCTTACTCCATTGTTTCTACAGCTTGAGATATTCAATGATATTTGTGATACATTGTGTTGATCTGGCCTTTGATAGGATTGTTTATATCTCTTGTCCTTTTAGGTCATTCTATATGTCAATTTTTGAAATAAGTTCTGAACGAGGGAAGGTGGAGAGAGTCACTGATTTATCTCCAGATGGTACTGATTTGTCAATACAACAGTCAACCATCAAGGGTCTCCAAGAGGTTTATGAATGCATATCAGCATATGTTGTATAGTTTCATTAGATTGTTGTTTGTTGTGCTCATCATATGTGTTGACAATGCATGTTAATGTTGACTCTGTTATCTAATGATTCTCGGTTTTCATTTCTGCAAATAGATTCCCATTTCTGATGCTACTCAGGCAGAATCCTTGATAGCTCGTGCCATGTTGAAACGTGCCACAGCTACGACTAATACAAACAGCCAATCAAGGTACAATGTGCTATTTTCTTTCCTTTTTCGATTGACTGGTGTCATTTCGTTCCACAATAGTGAATAGGAAGTCAGTTGCTAGGTTGATGAACGAGCAGTGTCCATGGATTATTTTAGGGTATAGTGGGAAATGGTAAAGTGGAAAAGGTGTACAGGTTGGGTGGCTTGAAGTTAGATGTGTTAGTAGGTTCTTTTGGTAACTGTAGTAAATATGAGTTGTTCTGTTGCAGAGGACATTCAAGAATTGAAACAGTCAATTCACTTTTGATAGTCTCGTTCTTCTCTCACTGTATTCTTCTCTTCTTCCTATCTCTCAACTTCTACGATCCAATCTCGAGGCCTAACAGATTTATTTATATTTTTGTTGTTTGCATGTTTGTGATTGTTTGCCCATTGACATTCTTGCAGCCGTTCACAATGCATCATTAACATCCACAGCCTTATTAGTGAACTGGATGGGGAACTGGAAGTTCAACCGAAAAATGCTCTCTTAACTATTGTCGACCTTGCTGGGGCTGAAAGAGAAAAGAAGACAGGAAATCAGGTTTCCAGATTTAGATTACTCGCTGATTTTATTGCAAAACTACATCTTCTATCTGATATTAAGCATTTTTACTTCTTTTGACTGTTATCGGATGACCTTCAATAGCTTTTCTAAGGCTTGTAATAAACTGCAAAAGAATTGCATTAGGGATCAGGTATTTGAAATCATGTTCAGATGCCAACGACTTTGGCTCACTAGATTTAAGAACTTAAAACAGTCTCAAATTTTAAAATAAGTTGCTAATTTTGAATGTATGGTAATGCTGAGAGAAACATAGTAAACAAACTTATTTCAGGATAAACATCACTCCTTAATTGTTCCAATTATGATTTGCAGGGTTCAAGATTGCTTGAAAGTAATTTTATCAACAATACATCAATGGTTTTTGGCCTCTGTTTAAGAGTATGTCACTTCAGTCAACCACTTGAGTTCCTATGGCTTTCATTACCATATTTTGGATTGTTATCATCGTTGCTGTCATTCATTTGACAGAATTTTTTCTTGTTCTGTCCATGGTTACCAGAGGAATTTGACATTTTCTATTTTCAGTCATTATTGGAGCATCAAAAGAACCCTAAGAAGCCACTGCAAAAGCACTTCCAGAACTCTTTGGTAATGATGCCTTTGATAGAAATTTTTAGATTGTTAGTCTTGGATGGAGTACTTCATTTCTGTTTGATATGTAAAATTTCCAAGTAGTTCCATTTAATTTGTTTGAAATAGTTGGTTTTAAGCGTACATATGGTACTTTGTATTGGATTCATCCATGAACAGTTAACTAGGTACCTGAGAGATTACATGGAAGGCAAGAGACGGATGACTTTGGTATGCATCTTTCTTTCTTTGCATTCATTTCTGGATTGTAAATAACTCTTCATTTCAATATTGCTCTTTTAGCATTGGCTTTTAAGACATTTTGTTTATGCTAATCTTTATTTTCAGATTTTAACAGTGAAACCAGGAGAAGATGACTTCCTTGATACATCTTACTTACTAAGACAGGCTTCACCGTACATGAATATCAAGTAAAGTCTTCGGACCCTACCCACCAATCCCTTTTAGGTTCAAAATTTTAATTTTCCATTGTACTTTGTTTCCAATGCTTGTATCATAGGTTCAACAATGTTGAGGAACCATCCAATTTGGTTCGTACAAAGAGGCATATCCCAACATTGTCTACTGTTCAACAGACCAAAAGAATGAAATACAACAACAGTGCTGACTCTTATGTGGTATAATATCATTCTGCTCTTGTAACTGCTAATTCTATGTGCCCTGTAGTTTTTTTACTTAATACGTTTTTCTTCTACAAATAACAGCATACTTCTCTTGGTATTAATGCAATAGGTGGTTTTGAATGGAGTTGCTAAAAAGTGCCTTATTGATGGTTGAGACTATTATCTATTGCTTTACATAATTTCTCTTACATTAACTTTATTCTTGAGGCAAAAAATGTTTTGAAGAAATGTTGCAACTATATGTTGACTACTCTCTGGATGTGATAATTAGACTATCTATTACAGCATATTTGTTCATTTAGCATAGACGCATTATTTGGCTGATTTCATGGCTGCACGTAGAAATTGGCTGTTGACGCAGAGAAATATATTGGATTCTGAATCAATTTTTTCTTCTTCTTGGTTTGCAAGCATATCACATTGTGTGTACCTTCTTTGTTGCATGTTTGTTTATTTCTAAACGCATCTCTGGTCCCTAATTGATTTAGTCATGGGAAAACTATATGATCGAATGAGCTAGTTTGAGCAAACTGTTGGCCTTGGTAATGATGATGTACTCCCCTGCTTTCCATTCTTTCATGTAACAGTTGCTACCATGGATTAAAATTTGAAATTACGTTGTTCCTGCAGACAATATTGTAGTAATTATTGTTCCTGCTGACAATATTGTAGTAATTAGAACTCTTTTGGCTCATTTCAGATCGAGGAAGGAGAAGCTGTGCAATATGAAAACCAGACTCTCCAAAAAGGTTACACCAAGGGCAGCATTTACTTATATCTTTTGTTTCCACCATCTTTATCCGATGTTTATAGTATCCTTCAAATAGTTTGTTGACTCTGTTAATTATTCCCATATTTCTGTGAAGCACTTAAAAAGACTGGTTTTTTTAACTCTCAGATGCCCCAACTATCAACGAGGAGAACCCTGTTGTTACTTTGCCTGAAAATCTAGACTTTGTCTATGTAGCAAAGAGCGAGATGGCAGATAAGAATAGAAACTTCGAAATAATGCAAAATTTTGCTAAAGCTTTATGGAAGGTCTTGAAGCAATACAAAGAAAAGCTCATGGTAAACTCATGAATGGTATTCACTGCTCAAATTCTTAGCAGCCCTACAATTTTGTAAGCTGCAATTAGATTTGAGCCTGGTATTGAATTCACTGGAAGTTGTGATGATAAATAGGTGGCTGAGAGAGCAATTCAGAGCTTAAATGAGAACATAAAAAATGAGAAGACAAGATACCGTGAGTTGGAAAAGGAGTTTGAAGATTTCAAAACATGCTGTACTATTTCCAAAGAAATTTCAGCAGATAAAACCTCAGTGGAAACTGGCACTCGAACTGAATCCCTGTGGCCTCTGGATAGCACTGGGCCTAGTACACTAAATGAGGTAAGAAATTTCACTTTGATTTCTTCCTTCCGTTAACCAGACATATGGGATTCTTTTCTCTTGCTCAACTGACTAATTTTACTTTAGCGGTATGTACACTTGCAATATTGGTTTCTGAACTGTATAATGATTTATAGACAGCACATGATTTTTGTGATATGGCAGGGGCACAATGAGAAATCCAAGTGCAACAACATTACTAAGGGTCGTGAAACAAAACAAGGAAAAGATGCATATAATGAAGTTCGTAAGGCAATTGTCTTCTTTGTTCTCCTTTTTATTCTCTTTAGATTCTTAGTTAATGTCAAATCTCATCTTCATCTTGTAGATGAAAGGAAACATTCACTCTCCCGATCTCAAGTCAGCTGAATGCAATTATACTCTTCAAGAATGTGAACCTAGCAACACGACCTTGAGACACAAGGAATCCAAGTGCAGCGACACTAGCGAAACAAGGCAGGCAAAGGGTCCATATAGTGAGGTCCGTGAAGCAATGGTCTTTTTTGTTTCCACCTCCATTCTATTGTATTTATGTTCTTAGTTATTGTCAAATCTCTGAACTTCTGTCTCCTTATTTAGACGAAAGGAAATATTCACTCTCCCCATCTCAAGTCAACCAAATGCAATATTACTCGTGAAGAATGTGAATCTGACATGGGATTTGATAAGGATGTATCCTCTCAGGTACTGATATCTAGATCTAATGCCTTTTTTCCATCTCCACATTCTGTAGTTGAAAAAATGTCAAAAAATTACTTAGCATGAGATTCATAGAAAGCCACTAACATCTGAGGCTTTCACAATTAGACGAAGACAAATTCTGATTCTCATAACCTGGAGTCAGCCTGCAAAAGCACTCCATCAAGGGATCGGGATGTTTCTAGTTCTACTCAGGTATATATATTGATTGCTTACTATTCATCTTGGTTTATGTAATCCCATGCACGTACGCCGTAATCCTGTGGTCAATATATCATACTTATCCGTTGACTGTTAACTATTCCAGGGATCAATAAAGCCACCGCTTCCCTTCGGGTCAGAAACTGAATCCACCCACCAGCAAGACCACCTTGAAGCATCAATTAATAAAGGGAGAACAGAAACTTCTCAGAAACCATCGAATCTGGAAAAACCAAAAAGGTTGGTTTTCATGTTCTAATGAAGTTACACGTTCGTAAAACTAGATCAAATTTTGTTTATATGTCATCAACATTTCAGCACATATCCAATGTCTTCCTCGTTGATTCTTTTACTGGATGATTGGAGTACATGCCCATGTATCGATTCCTTAAAATGCAGGAGACTTTTGCCTGCCAAGGCCACTTTACTGAGGGACATTACTGCTTTATCTATTGAGGATGACGAAGATAAACCAAAAGTAAGTTTAGGATGCTTAGTTTTTTCCACTTCGGATTGCCATTTTCGATGGAAACAGTTTAATGAGGATTAGCAAATGAGAATAGAAAAGCTCTTTTTCTCTTATTATTAGGTTACTCGTAATAATAGGATCCTACTATGGATTACAGGGAAATAGAGGAGGAAAAAAATTGGCTATAGACGAGACAAAGAGAACCCAGGGCAACATCTCTCTCATGCGTATACTTGAAAAAAGTCGCCATTTTTTGAGAACCTGACACTTCCTTGAAGTTGGCCTTTCATGTACAGGTCTGAAGTGCCCCACGCTGTTCCATTGGCTCGAGCTAATGCAAACAACGGCATGAAATCTTCTGAACCATAAACGGGGTTTCAATCCTGTTCTAATTAATTTTGTGCATACATTTTTACCTAATTAAACGTGTGAATGAGATTTAATAGAATAGAGTAGAAATTAGTTTTTGAGAACAGAAGAGCTGGTCCACAAACAACAAGGTACATCCAAATACAGTCGAATTATCCAACTAAAATACAAATTATGTATAGGAAATTGAGTGTGTACATGCGAAGAAACAAGAACCACTGCATTACTTATCCACACTTTGAAGTAAAGTTTTCCCGTTTCATTTTTTTTTTACATATTAGTCCATTTTTCTGAATATGCACGGAATAAAATAGCGGGTACACATAATAATTCATAAATTACTTATTTGAGATAAATTATGATTATTTTAATTTAAGTAAAGTTTATAAACTTTATTTGTTATTCTTAATCAACTATTTTTTCAATGCTGAAGTAGAATTAAGCCTTCAATTTTTGAGTTGGAAGGCTGTTTAGGACTAATTTCACTCCTGCTTGAATCTGAAAATATGACTTACCTGAAGGGCGTCAGGCATTGATGGACAGGACGTGTTAAGAAATGTGCATTGCCTCTGGTTGCATCTCGGCTTAAGCCTTTGTGAATAGTTCGCTTTCAAAAGGGCCAGTTTAATTGGGCTCCTCCTTTAAGTGGTTGGCCCAAAGCTTGGGCTTGATTTTGAAATGATTCGATTTTAAAATGAAAATTTTGAACTATTAATTGTTTAGTTTAGTTTTTTAATTTTTAATTTAATTTACTTTAATAATTCTTGAAGTTAAAAACTGATTAGTTTATTAAATAATTATTTAATTTTTGTACACTAATTGATTTTTATAAGTTAATTAATTTTATTTTAAATTTTTCTTTTTAATTAAATTTTCAAAATTTTGATAGAGAATGAGATATTCTTAATCATATTTCAATAAGATTGAAAGAGAGTAAATAATTTGACGGGCAAGTAAACATAAGAAATGAAACCGTGCTTGTCTCGGTTGGTTCCAATGGCTGATGGAATGGGTGACTAATGAGTGGATTGTTTGATGCACTTATCAATCTCCAACGCACTCATCAGCTCAAACTTTCAAAGCTGTTGTCCATTTCTTTTTGTGTTCTTTTTTCTATTCCAAACCTGTCAGACATCTTTTCAACCGTAGCCTTAGCACAACATTTTAGAAGGTCGGCCGACCAACCACAAGCCTCTTCTATATTTAAACAATTTAGGAGTTGACTAAAAGTTATTATATGTACGATTCAAACAAAAAGGAAGACAAAGGTTGCAATAAGACGATTAGGGTTGGTAAACTGGTTCAGGCCAACTTGGTTGTAACTTAAGTAAAAGTTTGAGTTGTTGAAACCTTAACCAATCTTGAATTTAAGAGAGTTGAATTCGGGCCAATTTGAATCAGTTCAAAACCAATATAATATATTAACCAAATTCTAAAATAACGTAATTTTGTTTTGACTTCATGTTATTTGAATATTGGTAAGTATGTTAATGGGTCAGCTCGGACCTAGGCCTCTCTCAACTTGGCCTTGCTCGTCCTTGGTCATGGTAGCCTGCAGGTTGGGATGGGCCAACCTGAGGTGCCGCCCGCCCGAGGGATGATTGACCCGTAACCTGAGTTATAACCTGCCATTTGTTTTTTTGAGTAAAAATTTTCAAAACAATGTTTTTTTGTTCGCCCGTGACTAGGTCAACTCGGCCCAAAAATAGACCAGGCCATTTTTGCTATCTCTAATTATTTGAATTGAATTTAAGACAAATGATCTAAGATTCAATTAAAACAAGACAAAAAAAATGGACTAATTCATAATTATTGATACTTGCAATGTAAGACAAATTTGGTGGTTTATTTTCAGATAATGAATAAATTTTAAATGAATATAATGAATTATAAATTCTTCATTATCACCGTTATCATCACCACACTTAGTTAAAATCTCATATCAATGCGAGATCTGGAGAAGTCTGATAGTATGTAATCTTATTTTTACAAAATAGAGAGGTTGTTTCCAGTAGACCCATAGATAAATGTGACATAAAAAGTTAAAAAAACTTCAAATATTTGATGCAAGTTTAGAAGACAAAATAATAATAATAATAATAATAATAATAATAATAATAATAATAATAATAATAATAATAATAATAATAATAATAATAATACTGACAATAATAATAAGAAAAATAAGAATATAGATATATTAAAAAAGTCAGATAATTGGTCATTTGCTCAAATCATGCTACAAATAATAGATATTAAACGCAGAGCAAATCTATACACCTCTTGACACAAAAATCTTGAATAGTTAAGAGATTTTTTTAATAAAGATGCTGATTAGGATTTGGAAATAACTAGTAGATTTAAAATATTTAACTGGTATTATACTATTATAAAATCTGTTAAAAATTAATAAATTTAAAATATGATTGAAAGAATTTATTCTTACTCATCGAAGAATTTAATGTTTAATTAAAAAAACTGTTAAATAAATATTAAATGATATATTTTTATTTATAAGAATTTATCAATTAATAAAAATTGATCAATTAATTAATAAATTGACTGGTTTTTAACAATAAAAGTTATTAAAGTAAATCGAACCAAAAAGTTGAAAACTAAACTAAAAAATTGGACGATTGAATCGAACCAATTAGTTGAATTTTTTTAATCATTATTTTATATATTTTTTAAAAAATGAACATTTAAATGTCCGTCAAAACTCAAAAGTAAGTAAATAAACCTGAAACATATAAAATGTTGTTAATTCTACTGTAAAATAAGTTATTATCATGAAAATAGGAGAATACAACCAACTATCATTAAAAATTTCGTCTTTAGACCAAAAGCAGGTGAAAGGCATAATTTCAAAAAGAGAAAGAGTTGTCAATAAAAAAGACGATTTTGTAAATGAAATATACTTTGTCAAATCACCTGTAAGAATCATATTTTAACTCTTGAAGAATACCCGACAATAGTTTCCACTGAATGAATAATAGATCCAGTTCCTAAAAACAACAAAGCTTTTGAATAAGCACGAGTAATCAAATGACATAAGGCTGCTCGAAAAGACCCCATACTTAGAGCTAACATCGTATAACCCAATTGTTATATATATATATTGTAGATACGAAATAATAAGAAATATTAGAACTAGAGATCTAATTTTAAACTTAACTTGAATTTAGGAAGTTTGGCCCAAAATTTTAAAATTTACTCAATTTTATAATACTAGTTGGAATTTTTTTAAAAAGTGGAAATAAAATATTCTAATTTTTAATTTTGTGAGAATAACTCAATTTTCTATTTATTTCAATGACATTACAATCTAAATAGTATAATTATATCGAGAATTTTAATATTTTTAATTTATTAAATAATAAAATTTATAAGTGACATAAATATAATATGTAATAATCACGTGACAAAAATATTAATTTGATGTAACTTATCTTATTATCTATATTAGCGGGTAACTTATTATGAGATTATTTTTATTTAAAAATAAAAATTTGAACATTTTAGTTTTACTTTTTAAATTTTTTGAATATTATTATAAAATTAAATAAAAATTAATTTTTTACAAATAAAATTTATTAAAATAATATTATTCTAATTTTAAATTTAAATCGAATTTCGACCATTTGATTCGTATTGATCCGACTTATTTACGATTCATATTCGACCCGACCTATTGTGATGTTTAAGAATATTCTACAAGAATAGTGAACATATGCACGACATGCGACTCAAATGTGTCAGGAACATGGGACTCCTCCCAGGGCAGAGATAAGGACTTGCTTGCTTCTTTCCTTTTCACGTCAGAACTTTGTACAAATTACAAAACCTGTCATTTTCACACAAACTCTTTCAAAGGCCCACATAAAACCATACTCGATTTTGACAGTTCTCTTCTTTTTTTTTTTAATTCAATTTCTTTTATAATAGAAAAAGTTTTGTAAGCGCTCTCAGACATCTTTGTTTATGGCGATATTTTTATCAATTTTCTATTAAGTAGATACCTATTAATTGTAATTTTAAATTTTCAATAAATTATCGATTAAGTTACGTAATTTGATCCAAATAAGGATAATAAAGTGACCCAATAAATAATCTATATTAATAAGTCAAAGTCTGAGTAGAAAATGGTTCCCTATTAGTGTAGACCGGTCCCGTATCGATCTTGTGACGGGAAAGTTCGATATGAAAGCTATATAAAGTGTAAGGTCTCTTATAGTTGCTCAGATTAATCGTGAGCATACGGAATCTCTGACCCGTTAAGAGAGCTTACGTATTAAAAAAACTGTAAAAAGACCTAGATCATGTGTCGAATAATACTTTCCATAGAGGTCCCAGGAGATTGGAGCTCATTTGGTGCTCAAAAACTTCTTCGAAAACAGAAATGAAACTAAAATCAGGTATTTCGCATTCTTTCGTTTTTAATCCTTTTATGTACGATCAGAAATACGTAATAAAGTCTATGCTATATATTACAAGCATTTTTAATTTTTTTCATCAATCAAATATTTAAGATAATAATTTAATGAACCTGTGATTTAAACGAAAGTTATACTCAATTAGAGATAACAAATTCTAACGTGATTAACTTTTTAAAATTTTTTAAATTTAGTGCTTAAATTTTTAAAAATTTTAATTGAGTTATTGAATTTTTAAAAACTTTACGTTAATTTATATGTTGTGACTAATAGATGGATATTAACGTGATACTTAACGCGCATACCACATTATAAAAAATAATTTTTGACCTGATTTATACAATTTCTAAAACAGTAATGACTAAATTGAAATTTTTTAAAAGTTTGAGACTGGATTAAAAAAATCTTGAAATTTATTAAATTTGTATCTACCCAATATAAATTTTGAATGTTTAAATTTAAATTTAATTAAATAAAATTTAACTAATTAATTTCATATAACATTTATACTATCTTGTCATATCATATTTACTAAGTATGCGGGCATGAGGAGTCCCATAGGTTCGGGTCCCAAGTTTCCCACCCAAACCGAGTGCGGTCGAACCCAGAACCAAACCGCTCTGTCGCACTCGTCGCACGTGCTGTTCAACCCAATCGCCAACTAAAATCCACCAGAAAATCGAACTACGAAACATCTCAAAACCAAGACAAAAAAAAAGAACAAAATTGAAAAACTCACACTCGGAAAGAAACATTTAGCCTCTCTCTCTCTCTCTCTCTCGCTCTCTCTCTCTGGTTCGAAGAAATCGAGCGTTAATGGAGGTTTTTGTGTGGAGAATAGTAAATACGAAGGTTACACTGAACTTTTAATGCGAGAGAGGAAGCTTGAATTTGAGGTTGTTTGTTTTTGTAGCGATAGAGACTCACAGAGTTAGAGACTCTCTTTGTGGAGCCTTGTCTCGGCAAGGTTTTGTTTCATTTCAGTTCGGTGTGTTAATTTATTGAGGTAATCTTCTTTTATCTGTTCTTTTAATGCTTTTTGGTGTAATGATAATTATTGTTAATTTTGCCTTTTTGTGAAATATTTATTGCGTTGCCTTTTTCCTGGATTTGGCCGTATTTAATTTCGTATCTGGCAGCATTAATTATGAGAATCCTTAAACTGTTGTGTTGAAGATTGTTAAATTTCAGACTTGCACTTCTTCGTAGCGACAGAGATAGAGAAAGTTAGGGTTTGGTGTTGCATATCTCTTTGTGGGCTTTGAATTCTAGGGTTTGATATTCTCTAGTTATGGTAAGTTCTGTTAGTTATACTTCTGTGGCTTTTTGAAGAATGTAGGAAATGATAGCCAGTTGAGTTTTTTTTTTTTTGGTTTCTTTTTTGAACTGATGGGTGTGTTAATTTTGAATTCATTTTGTACTTGATTGGTTTTTCTTCTAACTCAGTCTAGTCCTTGCTTGGGTTTCGTTTTTTTCTTATTTATCATTTTAAGTTGTGGCAATTTCTGGATTTGGTGTTTAATTGTCTGTGAATAATCTAGAATGTTTATTATCTTTTTGTAATTGATAGATGCTGCATAGAATGATACCAGTTACTGGGAAATTATCTTGAAAATGCCTTCCTCTTCAACAATTTTATTTAATCTTTTTGATTGATGGAATGTTATCTGTCTTTAATTGTTCAGCACACGGCTGTGGGTTTTTAGATTATATATTTACTTTGATGTTTCTTGTCATCGTGCTGTCTGATATTAATGCCATTTTCGGTTGAAGAATGACATGTAACAATTGGAGTGATATAGATAATGTAATTTTAACTTGACACTTGTCACTAAGGTTTTAATGCTTGTAGTGATACTGGCTTTAAGGTCGGATTTCTTATATAATTTCTCAATTTATACATATTAATTGCCTTTTGATCGACACCAATACGCTTGATGTGCAATTTGGATGCATTAATTTCTTATAAGTTGTCATATATAGAATCTTTAAACATGTGGTAAATAAGAAAGTATGTTTATGCATCTCTAAGAATTAATCATATTGTTTAGTTCGTTAAGGACTTCATTTACTGTGCCTTGCTTTGTATGGTGGTACTTGAACTTGACCATGCCAACTTGTTATGTGTATCGGATCTGGTATTCATTTTATTCTAGTCAAGTTTCAGTAGATATTTCATTGTGTTATGTCATCATATGGTTGAACTGATTTTATCAGTCCCACTTGTATAAAACAAAGCGGGTGAACTGTAGATGTTATTCGCTTCTAATATTGATTCTATAAGTACTCATCCTGATAAACCCAACCCGAATTACAGTTGTAAACTTGACTTGTTAACTAGTTCAAGAAAGAGTATACCATTCTGATTGGTTAGATTGAATCCTTAATTCAGATTCAAAGTTTTGGTGATTAAAGGTACCATACAGTTGTTGATGTTGATCATAGAAGTCCACCTTATTGGATTTTTTCCATTCTCTATGACTAGTTAGTCCATCCTGTATCTGATCAACATTATCTTGTGCTGTTAGATATGGTAGAATTATGACCCATAAAACACTTTTCCAAACAATTTTTCTGCTTCTAGCTTGTTTCAAAGATATACTTTTGTGCAACTGTTATCTGCAAATAGGTAACTGCTTGCTATTGTTTTATTCCTATTGGAAAGAATAACTTGTAAATTTAGTTCATTGCTTTTCTGTACAATTTATAATGACATCATCATGCAAAATTTTCTTTTCCATTTCCACCTTGATTACTTGTTTTTTCTTGCCAATATATGATATGACAACTGTAGTTATTGTGCTAATGAACTCACTCACAAATTTGTATACCAGAATATCACTTTAAGTTGTAATGTGTATTGCTGATGTCAAAGTCATTCTTCTGCGTATGTTTAACCTAATTCTTTGTTCTGTGTGGTGGTCTTTACTTTCTGTTTTCAGCTGCTATTACAGACTAGAACTGTCTGCTTATGAGTTTTATTCTATTTCTTTTTCAGGATATCTTGTAGATAGAATTTTCAAATTGCACTAGATATTTTCATGGAACAGATCGCATAGTGCAATTAAAGGAATTCCTTAATGCTCGGAGGAATGGTTTGTAAAGAAATATGATGCTTGAAGATTTTTTTACCCTGACTGAGATGAAAGACGGGCTCACAAGCCCTTCTCGAGTCCAAGAGTTGGTTGCTGTGATGCAGAAGGAGAAAGATTGTATTGTGAAGAACATTGGTGATACAACAAGGCAATGGGCTGCAGTTGCAAGCACTATTGCTGCTACTGAAAATAAAGAATGTCTTGATCTTTTTATTCAACTAGATGGACTCTGTTTCTTTGGTGCATGGTTAAAAGATGCTCAAAACTTTGCGAATGGTACAAGTGATGGCTTTGTAGAAGAATCAATTACCGCACTTTTGCGAGCTCTGGAAAAGTTACATATAGACAAGGAGAGGTCAAATTCTTCTGGAATCTTTATCACTGTTAATAATCTTCTTGATCACAATTCCTCTAGGGTTCAGGACAGAGCAAGAACTCTTTTTAATAGCTGGAAAGGGGGTAAGTTAAGTTATTCAATGTCCAATGATGGTCATGGTGCTGCTGAAGTACACACGAGTGACAACAATGAGAAGAGCAAAACAGAATCTGCTGTAGCCATTCCTCCTTCAAAAGGAAGTGATGATGAACAAAATAATACAACAGAACCTGAAAGGGTTGAGAGTTTGCAATCAAGAAGCTCAAGTTCTCTTGGAGTAGAAAATGTAGAAGATGTACAGGTTCAGCCTCCTGTTAACAACCAGCTTTCTCCAACGATTTTAGATCACAAAAATGAGGAGGGTAGATCACCTAATACCACCTCTATTATATCATTCTCAGTACAAGAGAGTCCAGTAAAGGAAAAACCTGCCCTGAATTCTTCAGAGTTAACTTCTTCTGCTGAAGTTTCTAGTTTTACAGTTCCGAATGGACAAATAGATGAAGAGGAATCAGATTCTTCAAAGAAGCCTGGTGTTTTCCAAGATCTAATAGCTTCTACTGCTGTTAAAATCGAAGCTGCTGCTCCTCCTGGATCTGATGCCTCTAGTGCTCAAGAGCAAACAGACTCTGTTTTCCAGAGCAACGCAGATGATATTGGAGCTGCAAATCAATTTAACGACCAGGTGCTTAAGTCTACAGCCAACAACAGCAATTGTTCTACCGAAACAGTGGCGGACTTTTCTGAAAAGGACAGTAGGTCGGATCAATCTGATGATAGTAGTCATGCATCACAGACGGAAGATACTGTACCTGCTGATGATGTTGGGGAGCATTCTTATGGAGATGATGTTATGGTAGACACGTCTGATTTATCCAAGTTGACCATAGACATCCAAAGTTCTAATCCAGTTGACAGGACAAAATCAGACATTGAGCTTGAATATGGTATTGTTGATGCCCTAGAAGTAGCTCGACAGGTTGCTCAAGAAGTGGAGAGAGAAGTGGTTGACTACAAAGAACCATCTTGCAGCTCTTCTTTGGGGAAAATTATGAATATACCAGTTAGTCCGGATTCCATCAGTGGAAATGAGGAGTTACCCTCTGCTGTCGCACCAGATGACATGTCAGCTAGAAACCATACACCTGTTGAACATACTGAAGAAGAATGCCAGTTAGGTAATCCAGATAATCAGGTTGCTGGGACAGAAAATGGAAGTCAGGAGTTAGGATCTTTGACTGAATTGACTCAAGAACAAGAAGTTCATTGTGAGAAAGGTCCATGTAACTTTGATCTGAATCAAGAAGTCCATTCTGATGATGTGGAGCATTCTATGAATCCCATCTTGACCCCAGTATCGGTTGTTTCAGCTTCAAGGCCAATGGCAGTTTCTGGATCACCTGCAGCACCGTTGGAGTTTGGCGGAACTCTTGGATGGAAAGGGTCGGCAGCTACTAGTGCATTTCGTCCAGCTTCTCCACGGAAGATTTCTGATGGTGATAAGACTGTTGAGACTGATGTCAGCAACAACAGTTCAAAACAGAGACATTTTTGCCTTGGTATTGATCTCAATGTGGCGGAGGATGGGGATGAAAAACTCGTGGATGTAACTTCAGAAAGACAAATTCCAGTCTCATCTGGAATCAGTTCTGGGGAGACTTCTTTAGAGTTGGGTCCAACAAGATCAGAGAGGCCCAATTTGGATTTAAATCGCATCAGTGATGATGGGGATGCACCACCAGCAAATTTGAGGATGGAGGGACGAGTTTATTTCCCACTGAATGGCTATCGCAGCCCATCTCCTGCCTCTTCATCATCCACGATGCAGCCTTCGTTAAGGAACTTCGATTTAAATGATAGACCCTTTTTCTCAAATGATTTCTCAGATCAAGGACTCTATCATGGCAAATGTCCCCAAAATTTAAGTGCATATAAAGGAAATAGACCAAGCGATAATGTTGTTTCAATTTTCGGTACCCGAGTGGAAGTGGGTAGTAGAGTGGAAGCCAGGAGAAATGATCTTAGTCCTCAGATAATATCCTTTCCGAACTGTCGGTATCCAGACACAGCAGTGGATTCTAATGTTGCAAGAATGGGAGGTCCGCTGGGAATGGTCCCTTCGATGTCATTTTCACACTCTCCTGTTTTGGGATACAGTGGATTGCCATCGGCACCTACTATGTCCATCTCCGGGGCTATGTGTGGACATGGTAGTTCAATCCCTTACATGGTTGATTCAAGGGGAGCCCCTGTCATGCCGCAGCTTATGGGATCTGCATCTATCGTTCCACCGTACGCCCAGCCACCGTTTGTGATGAGCATGACTGATGCACCCCTCGGTCTAAGTATTGCAGGATCCTCACGCTCTAACTTCGATCTAAATTCTGGTTTTGGGGTGGATGGAGGAAGTACCGGAAGCTTGAGGGATTTTTTCATGCCTAGTCAAGGTAGGTCATTCAACGCCAGCTCCCAACTGTCGTCCAGCTTAGGAGTTGGTGAGAAAAGGAAGGAACCGGATACCGGGTGGGAACCCTTCTCCTTACAGCACAAGCATCCACAAGCTCCCTGGAGGTAACTTTTACAACTGTCTTTGGAAATCTGATCAAGTTGATCGTTGGAGACAGATAATTCATAATGCAAGTATGATTAATGAGTGAGGGAGTATAACTGAATAAAACTAGGGAGGTTGTAATGTGATTCTTGAGATTAGTCTCAAAGTGAAGATAGGATTTTATTTGTTTCAGTCCTGGTCTAGTTTCTTTAATTTACCTTAGGTTGTTTCAATCATAGAAAGCTCCTTAAGTGTTGGCTGTAATTGCTCTTCGTTTTATAGAAAGAAAGTTGAAGTCAGTCATTTCCATACTTTTCTAATCGGACTTGATAGGATTAACAGTAAAAAATTTTATATATCAAAATTTGATAAATTAATAATTTTTCATAGTTTGATTTGAATTAATAAATTAACTCAAATTATTTTTTTATTTTTATATGACCTTAATATTATTAAAACTTATCAATTTACAGAAGAATTGCTGAAAGTTATTGGAGGTCCGTAGTGCTGTAATAATGAGGGACGTGAACCACCTAAAGCAGGCTCAAATCTCCTCAAATAGATGCTTTAGTATTAGTAGTATTAATTAATCTAACATTATTTTAAATGAAAAATTCAGTCTATTGAAGCTAATTTTTATAATCGAATTGGGCCCAAATTCTATCAACCCAATCTTAATTTTTTAATTTCAAATTGAAAAGAATTAAAAGAATAGCAATGGGCTTGGGCTTTTGGTCCAAGTCAACATATCTAAGCCTGAAACTCGTGTCAAAAACGACTTCGATTCATCAATACACGTCTAGCTAAGCTAAGGCTAAGTCAACAGCTCAAACTTAAAGCCCTGCCATCACCAGTGAATTCTCATAAATGGAGGGCGTATCCCTGGGGCTATGGCTATGGCTATAGTCATTCATTCATATACTAATGATTATAAACCAACAGCTGATAACATGTTAAGTCCATCAAATTCTCTAATCTACTTACTCGGTTTTAACCTGTTCTGTTAAATCTTATCTATACATTTATATGGAGTTTACGTAAATGTGTGGATAAAATTTAATAGAACATAATAGAAACATATATAGATCTGATTCCATTACATGTTCAGCCTTGGTTTTCTTGCAAATCTAACCATGGAAATGTACCTCAAGCAAACGATACACTTCATTCGTGCACAAATCAAGATTTCAATTGATTGGCTTACCCAAAAACTATCAAATCATTTCTCATCCTCACAACTCCACTTTTCTTTTCCTATCCGCTCAATACGGTTGGCACTGGATTAGGCACGCAGACCAAATTCAGCCCAATCAGGTTCTAAAAAACTAAAACCTAATCGAGTCCAACCATTTTTATTAAAATGTCGTTTCTATATAACTTACCAAAATAACATTGTTTTACCTAAACATGTTTAGACCGGGTCAATCTTTCAAATTTGAACCAAACCAAATCAACTCAAGTTTAATCCGTTGGATTCTTGATATTATGTTTCTAACCATAAAATATAACCTTTTTATGGGAAATAATTACCAAAATCTACCCTACTCTTCTACAGCAGCTTTCAAACATTCCAGGTCTAAGTTCTTTAGGTTCATCGTGTCCGATGGTAGCATGAAATAAGAGAGAAAACAATACATGAAATAATGGAGGACTCTTAACAGGAGTTCAATCTAAAACTGGAAAAACCTGGAACATAACTTCACAATCAGGCGATCAAGGAAACAAGAAATAATCAGTGCTTCCCACAGGGAATCAATGACTGCTTCAATCATCTTTAATGCAATAGCAAATATGCAAATAAAAGCTGAAGAGATCACTGAAGCATCCATCCCGGTACCAACCTTAGTGACACGCTTTTAAAATTGACAAAAAACCACACGAAAAAAGTTGAAGAACACATTTGTTTTCCCTTCATACTACAACACACGTCAAATTACACAGATTACAACATAGTAAGACACGTCCATTCAATCTGGATCAACCTTAAACAAGTACTGAAACCACTGCTAACCAACTCGAATGAACACATATAGTAAGATAACAATTCCAATCCAACTTATATTATGTAAACAAAGCCAAAAAATTTTAAGGTCGCCTTTATTGGTTATGAGTAGCATTTTCCAGATCAAATATTGAGCAATGAATCTTATACAATTCTGTGCAACCTTTTCAAACTAAAGGATAATAACCAGCAGAAGCCCCAATATTCCAGTGCACTAAGAATGGCAACTTTAAATATGCTTGCATACCACCATAGGATAGAATTTCAAACCATGAAAAATCATTCCATCGAATTGAGTCAATGCAAGCCTTTGGTCAAAAATCAAGGGTCCTTGTACACATTAAGAGTAATGGATTCATATGCAGTATAAACGAAAAATCATGTTATGCTGTAAGAACGAAGAAGAAAACACTAATAACAAACAAAGAATGCAACTATCACATGGACAAAACAGAAGACCAAAGAAATCATGGGCACGAAGACCAATGCTTGCCTTCTTGTCCATAAAACAGTCATTGCTGCGCTGTGTATCTTTTCTAGGGGCAAAATTCTGTCAGACTTGCCTAAAAGCTATCAGGACCAATACTCACAGTTCACTTTACTATGCTTAGCTACACAAAACAAGCCATGGAGGCCACGAAAATTCCTTGTCCCAAAACTCTATAAGTCTATACAAACCATATGACACTGCATAACACATGCAAAATACAATGAATATCATATGATTTCACCTAGTCTAAGTATTAACAAATAACAATTTGCTTAAGCATAACAAGCACAGTAACATTTATTTATACTAAGGTGGAATGAAGAAATTTTCACTTTATCTAATCCTGAAAGGACATGATTGATGAAATGTTCAGAAACCAAGTAAGCAAATGCAAAACAATTACAGATAGTTAACTTGCACGCATAATCAACGGGAACCCAGACTATCTCCTCAGAACTAGAAGCCCCACTTACAGAAGCTCCAACCCTCTTCTTCTTCTCCTCCTCATATCATCCATTGGCAACTCTAACCTGCAAACAGCACACGAATTCCTCGAAACTAACTCTATAAGTCTATCCTAACACTTAAGGTAGAGATACAAAATATACGACACTGAATGACACATTCTTTCACCAAGTCTAAGTAATAACAATTAGATTTAAGCATAAAACGCACAGTGAACATTTATTGACATTATGGTGAAATGTAGGGATGTCAACATAATTATAGATAGTTAATCTGCATTCATAATCAATTGGAACCCGAACTCTCTCCACCAGAACTAGAAGCCGCACTTATAGAAGCTCCAACCCGCTTCTTCCCCTCCTTATATCATCCATCGGCAACTCAACCTGCAAACAGGCATGAATTCCTCGAAAGTTCTATACAAAACTTAATCACATACGCTTTCATCTAGTCTAAGTAACAACAATTAGATAAGCATAACAGACAGAGTAAGCAATATTTACATTCTAATTCAGGTGCTAATGGAGACAAATTCCACCTTATCCAATCCCAAAAATACATGACTGTAGAAACGGTTCAGCAACCAAGTAGACAAATGCAACACAATTATAGATCGTTAACTTGCATTCATAATCAATAGGAACCCGAACCATCTCCACCAGAACTAGAAGCTCCAACCCTCTTCTTCCTCTTCTCCTCGTACTCGGCATCATCCGTCGGCAACTCAAACCTGCAAACAGGACACGAATTCCTCGAACCCAACCATGGCATAATACAATGCCCGTGATACCCATGTCCACAAGGTAACTTCGTTTCAGTTTCACCCACATTTACCATATCCTTGCACACGGCGCATACAACAAGATTACTCTCCGGCCCGATTTTCACCGTTGGCAACGCCACTACCGCTGATTTCGACGCCGGCGGAGCACCTCTCCGACCACCGTCACTCTCAGCTAAGCGCTGCAACAACGACTCATACCCAGCCACATCAACGTAATCCTCCGGATTGCGTATGTATCTATCGGATTCCGGGACTTGGAGACGAAATTCAGTTGAGCTGTCATCGAGAGCCACATCGTGGATCCGATTCCGCCAACTTCGGGTTGGGGTCGCATTGTCTCGAATTCGAAGACGAAGACGAAGACCGTCTTGCCTCCTTCTTCTCATGTCTTCTTCGTCGTCTTCCTCAACCTCATTACCGGATTGATTTAGACTATCTCGATCTTCATTTCTACTCTCCTCGTCCTCGCTCTCTCCATCTTCCTCGTCGTTATCCCACCCGTTGAGCTCGATCCTCAGGAAATCGTCGGCGGACTGCGGATCCGCGAGTCTGCGAAGCATCTGTTGGTAATAAGAACCAGAAGTTGAATCTTCGGCCTGATCGGAGGTGATTGACCATGTATCCGAAGTATCTGTCCCGTAATCGACACCCGCCAAGGCGATGCGAAGTGCCTGTCGGTACTGAGAATCTAAAAATGAATCTTCGGCCTGATCGGAGGTGAGTGACCATGTATCCGAAGGTAGATTAGAGGTTTGCGGTATTAATTCGACAAAACCATTTCTACACTCGAGGCAAACGACGATGGTTTCTGGGGTATCGACGGCAACGCGTTTATTGCATTGGTGGCACCAGAATTGCAACGTTTCAACGTCCAAAACGGGATTCGTCGCTGGAGAAGTAGTTTCGGCCATCGGGCCGATGACGCCCCGACCAGGGGAGAACTTGCCGAGAAATCGTTGGGAGAGAACTTTTGGGGCTTTGGACGACTCAAGCTCAGCTCAAGTCGGTAGTTACAGTATGTGGAGGAATATTCTGGTGTTTCCGATGTGACGTGTACCTTTGCATCAGATCCGTTGGATTGAATGTGAATTGGACTTTGTTTCTACTCGTCTGTGTTAATGACTACCTTTGGTCTTTTTTTTTTTATAACTAGAACTAAACAATAAATTTTTTTAAATAGGGAAATCCGCAAACGTTATCTTTTAAATACACAACAACATATTAATTCTGCTGATTTAAGAAATTTAAGACAATAGGTAACTCGGGTATAGAGTAGCTGTTCCTGTTTCGGTATGCCACCCTATGCCCATCTAAATGTATTCGTCCATTAAATGAGCAGGCAATCAGGGGCGCGGGGTCAGTAGCGATAGCCCGAGGTAGCAAGGGGGGACAACCATTACCCTTGATCAAATTGAGAAGTTATTTATCTTCTTAATTGATTAATGGTGATTTTTTGTTATATTTATGATTAAGTTTTTATATTTCTTTTAATTCACCCCTTTTTAAAAATTCGCCGAGCTTAATTACTGCATGGGATGGCTGCTAATGGATGGATGAATTTGAATGAGCATAAAGTGGCACACCGAAACGGAAACAGGTGAACTATTCCTGGCAACCCGTCTCTATCGTTAAAATTTTTATTATTTAATTAAATTCAATTTTAATTAATATAATTTAAATTTAAATTTAAATTTTTAAATTGAAATAATAAAAGTGGAAGGTGAATTTCCACTTATCCATCTTTTGGTTGGATAATGCAAATAAAGTTTCAAGATGCTATAATTGGGCTGGATTCTTCTAGGTTTCAATGCCTGAAATTGAAAGTTGTGTTCGGACTTCGGACCAAAGCTGCCCGACGCGCCACCACAGGAAAACATGAGCTCCTGTCGGGATTGGGCGCTTTTATTATTTTTTCTACATAATATATAATTAATACTTTCACCTTAAATTAATATCATATATTATATGTTTCAAATAATATGCACCCAAAAACATAGAGTTTCAATAAATTTGAAAGACTTATGTTAACCTTTAAATTTTAATTTATATATTACATGTAGATTAATTAAATATTATTGACATAATAATTTAATTTAATTTTTAAATTTGATTTAAATTTAAAATGATTATAATAAATTAAATTAACTTTTTTATTTCATTAATATTTTGGCCATAATAGTAATTTAATCTCTAATGTTTACGATGAAATTTAAGTTGGATCTTAACGTCTTGGAGTTTTCAAAATGAACCCTAACATTTGAAAAACATTCAAAATAGCTCTTGACTAGATGGAATTACTTCCGTTTAGAAACTTTCGAACTAGATTCATCGACGAATTGAATTCAATTATATTTATGGGATTAAATTAAATTCGATTTACACTGTTTGGAATAAATCTATAAATATTAGAATTGAATTCAATTACGTTGTTTGGAACAGAATAAAAATAAATTCAACTACTTCATATGACCTTTTTTATCCTTAACTGAAAATAGTATGTAATTAATGTGTGTGTGTTTTGTAATATTTATAATGTTTATATTTAGAAAAAGAATTTCTAATGTTTTGAAAAGAATCGACTCTTCAATTCACACATCAAGTCGAACTATTTGAGATGTGAATTGAATTCATAAAAAAAATGAGATTCAATTACGTGGTTGAATTCAAATCATCTCTTTTTTAGCATTTCAAATACATGAATTGAATTCAATTATATAAAATTAATAAACTGAATCCAATTCACGGAATCCAAACGGCCTGTTACAGAGTTTAGCATCTGTTAAAGACTGTTTTAAACGTTTTTCTAACATTATAGCTTATTTTGAACGTTTTACAAACTCTAAATTAATTCTGATCATATTAAAACGTTAGAATCTAACTCAAATTTTAGTGTAAATGTTGGAGTATAAATTGGTCTTTTTGCCTTTATATTTTATTAATTTACGTTCGTGTAAAATTTAGTCGAAGCTTTTCTAAGAATTGAAAGATAAAAAATAAAAAACAAAAAATTATTAAAAATATGTATAATAATATTTACTTTAATTATTCACAATTTCCATGTTCTTACATTGACAAATATAATCGACAGTTGGAAGCTTTCATTTTTTGGCGGAAATTATTTATACACATCCCCAAATTTCTAAATAGAAAAGAAAAGAAAAGAAAATCGCAAAATGGCTACACAATAAAGCCTTTCTAGTTCTTTATTGATTCGTTCCTCTTTTCATTTCCCTCTAGTTAGTTCTGGTGCTGGTGGTGGTGGTGTTGAGGAAGCCTGAAACGGACCTGAGACGCCGGTGACCGGACCGCCACGCCGTGCCAGCAAATACCACCCTTACATATCTCGTGAACGTGGATATGGTGATCCCGCGAAATCGTATACGTGGCCTTACGAGACACGTCCCACGTCAGCGTCCCAATCAAGATTAAACCCACCACA
>JANZXP010000006.1:1275651-1302964 GCA_027576715.1 Erythroxylum flavicans
CTTTTGTAAATTTGGAAAATTATTTATTGGATAATTTTAATAGCTAATATTTATTTAAAATTTAACTTTAATTATTGTTGTAAATAAAAGTTTTAAAATACTAAACTCACACTTATAGTTGGCTCGAGCCCGAGCCCGAGCCCGAGCTCGATCCAAAATTCATTTTATAGACCTAGATCCGTTCTAAAGTTTAATCATACTCAAAGTTCTAAGTTTGAATAATTAAATTTACATTTTATTTTTAAAAATAAAAATAATATCATTTTATATAAAAATTTCAAGCTTTAATTTGAATAAGGTCGGAGAGTCTGAACCCAAACCTAATCTAAAGTTTAATCAATTCAAGTTAAGTTTATTAACTTTAGACCAGATCGAGCCAATTTGACTTCAACTATTTTTTCTACCTCTATTGGCACTACTTATCACTTTATTTAAAATATTATAATTAGAGTTGATATTTTAATTTAAACTAATTTAATTTAATTTATAATTAATAAACAAAATTGAGTTTATTGAATTTTAAACCAAATCTTGGTTAATGATTATCTTTTTAATGATTAGTAACTATACGTTAACAATGTCATTAATCTATGATTAATTTTGACGAGCAAGGTCTAGTAGCAATGACACGCCGGCTTTTTCTCGCTATCTTGTGTCGCTATCTATGAGTTGTCAATGGAAGCTCAGCTCCAGGGGGAGTTGGCTTGACCAAAAACTACTTGTCCATCGTAGTTCTTTTCTCTTGTTGTTGTTATTTTGAACTCTATTCTGTGGACTGTTTCGAAAGCTTGATTTCACCTTTGTATTCCTTCTGCCATTGTTGTAATGCCTGAGCTTATTCTGTCGTTACTTGGTGTTGAAAGAAACGACGAATTACAAATGTTTGTCAGGAAAAGAAAAATGGAAAGAAACCTGAAGATGGTCTTTTCCTGTAAACTTGGTTATCTTTCTTCAGGTTTTGGTTTCCTTTTCAGGATGATGGCTAAGTGTTGATAATAAGTTAACATTGAGTATAAGCTTGTAGGATAAGGCAAAAGAGGCTTGGAATGGACCAGAAGAGCTTTTTTAGTTTATTAATCACTACTGTAGGGAGCTTCATTCAAGATAGGTTGAAAAATAAAGAGCAAAGGATCCAGCAGAAAGAACTGTGTGCAGAGAGATTAGCAGCAGAAGATGGGAACTCTGATCAAGAAACTGAGGTCCGGTACTCTGATCAAGCAGTTATAGCGAATTTGGATTGGGGTATTGAAGCTCTTGAAGAAGCTATTGACACTTGTAATATGGAAACTAAGATGGCACGATTAGATTATGCAGAGAAGATGCTACAAGTGTGTGCAATGTTGAATTCTTTCCATAGAACTGCTGGTGTTCCCAACTCTTACCTGTCTGCTTGGGCACATCTAAATCTTTCCTACCTTTGGAGGTTGCGGAAAAATGCTCAGAATTCAGCTGTTCATGTTCTTGAGATGTTCATAGTGGATCCTTTCTTTTCGCGGACAGATTTTGCACCCGAATTGTGGAAAGATTTGTTTCTTCCCCACATGAGCTCAATTGTTGGGTGGTATTCTGGGTCAAGGCACGGGCTGATGCTGGAAATCGTTCCTGATTCTTCTGATCTGTCGTTCTTGAATGATGTTGATCAGTTCTTTAATGAGTCCTTGGACTTCTCTCTGAGGGCAGATCAAATGGAGAAGTTGCAAAAGCTTGAGCAGCTTTATGGAGAAACTTTGAATGAGAATACTCGGCTTTTTGCCAAGTACTACAACGACTGCATAAACTGTGACTCAATCAGTGCCAAGAAGATGATTCCAATGTTTCCAATAGCAGAACCTCCAATGACTCCACTGCACGAACTCAGTGGATCAGTCTTGCCTAAGAGCTTCTCTCGATCTAACAATACAGTTAGAGAAACAAGCAGGTCAGTCTACATTCTCTAGTTAAGTCATTGATCTTTATGTTTCTCCAAGGCTCTGATATTTTGCATATATTGGATGAGTTTATGCAGATTAAGCTTCAGTTCAACAATCTCAAATGAAATAGGGGAATTTGCAGTGTGGAATCCTGAAGTAAGGCTGAGAACTTGTTAAATGAGAATAACTTGGAAAATTCGTTTTCTCCAATGGTACAAAAGTTATTACAGGTCTAGGTCTTCTTGATAACTCAACTTGTATACCTGGTGAATGTGTCAGGAGCCTCTACTGGAGGAGAGTGAAGACGGTCCTGATTGCCAGCCTACTAATGCTTATTTCGAACCTGAAGTTAGAAGTCATGATTTGGTAAGACATAGCAGCATTAGAGAAACCGAAACCAAGAGCCTGAAAAAGTCAACAAATTTCTCCCCCGTGGAATCACTGAGAACTGCTTCATCTGATATTTCTTCTCAAAGTCTATATGCTCATTCCAGGAAATGGCATGCGTCTCCACTACAATCTTCGTCCAGCAATGTCATGGATTCTATCGATATGATCTCTTTGTCAAGTTCTCCAGGAATTAACAAAGATTACAGCATTAGATCACCAGATTCTGAGAGTGAAGTCATGGTAAGTCCTCAACTTACAACTGTTTTAGAAGTAATATAGAATGTTCAGATAATGTTTTATAACTGATGATAGTTCTGAAATAAGGGTGGAAGGAGAAGTGTCAGGAGAAACTATGACGGAAGGAGCACAAGTTATAAAATTATCAACTGTCAAGTTTTCGAGAATAGGTAGCTAAAAAACCTATTTTTTTCTGAAGTACTTGAAGTTCTTCTTTTTATCCTTTCCCGTTAACATATCTGGATAAATTTGGGTTCAACAGACGTCTAAGTGATGATGGAACCCGTAGCTACATTTCAATCCCCACGTCTGAGAGGTCCGCAAATCTTAAAAGACCACCAAAAGATTTTGTCTGTCCCATCACGAGACGGCTTTTTAACGATCCAGTTACTCTCGAAACTGGTCAAAGTTATGAAAGGAAAGCAATTCAAGAATGGATACAAAGGGGAAACACAACATGCCCCATTACTCGACAACCTTTCTCTGTAGATTCACTGTCCAAGACAAACCTTGTTTTGAAGAGACTTGTAACATTTTGGAAGGAGCAACAACCTGAACTTGCGCAGGAGTATTCATACTCTGGAACACCAAGGAATGCTTGTAGTCCCTCCTCCAGGACAGTAACTTCAACAAGGTACACTCCATCCAGTACAGTTGAATTCTCAGATCCTAAGAATTCGGACAACTTTGTGCACCCGAGGAGAAAAAAATTTGGACAGGCAGCTATATCTTCATCGCCAACTAGCGTAATTTCTCAAGCTAGTATTGAAACAATAATTAGTGAACTAAAACGTCATATTTCATGTCTGTGTACTTCAGAAAACTTAATAAAATGCGAAAGAGCTGTTTTGGCAATAGCCAAATTCTGGAAGGAATCAAAGGGTGATCCAGCGGTTCATTCATACTTGTCCAAGAAAGCAACGGTGAATGGTTTTGTTGAAATATTATCAGCTTCCATGAACAGAGATGTTGTCAGGACAGCAATTTCGATTCTCTCTGAGTTAGTATTTTCAGATGAAAGTATTGGAGATATTCTAACCAGTATAGATTGTGATTTTGATTGCTTAGCTGCTTTACTTAAGAATGGCTTGGCTGAGGCTGCTGTTCTCATATTCCTGCTGAAGCCAGGATTCTCTCAACTTTCAGTTCACAACTTTGTACCCTCTCTTGTTCACCTAATTCAGAGTAAAACTGAAGATTTGGATGATCTTCAGTTAATATTAGAACCCAAGGATGCTGCTATAGCTCTGCTTGAACAGCTACTTACAAAAGGGGGTGAACAAAGCAGATCTGTCAATGCTTTTAGTGTAATTGCATCAAATGGAATTCCAGCCTTAGTCAATTGTTTTGGGAAGGTGGAAGATAATAAGTCCATTATTACCATTCTTTTATGTTGCATACGTGCCGATAAAAGTTGCTGGAGCTTGATTGCTAGCAGAATCGAACTATCTTTTGTTCTTGATTTGTTTCACTCTGGAAATGATAGTGTGAGAGGTAAATGCATCGAATTCCTCTCAGAACTAGTTCTGTTAGACAGGTATACATCATTTTTTGATAAACTTTTCTGTTCCAGGAGCAGCCATGTACTATGTTAAGACTTAATCTTGTTGAAATCCTGCAACACTCTTCACAATGCCTCGTTTGAGAAACTTCTGTTCTTTTGATGTCTCAGGAGGACATCCTGTAATAATACTTTGCAGATAATTAAAGATGAAGGAGCATATAGTACCATGCATAGCTTTCTTGTGTACCTTCAAACGGCTCCGATTGAGCAACAACTTGCCATCTCCACTCTTCTTCTTCAGCTTGATCTTCTGGTTTCTCTAGACTCAGCAACATTTCTTACAGTTAAAAATTTTTCGTTACATAGTTGATTATCTAATCATGCGTTCCCTAATGTAAATGCCAGGCCGAACCAAGGAAGATGAGTATTTATAGGGAAGAAGCAATTGAAACACTAATTGAAGCACTGCACAGAAGAGACTTCCCTGATTATCAAATGATGTCTCTGAACGCTTTACTATCACTTTCTGGGAGACTGACTTCATCTGGGAGATCATACATGGAAGCTTGGTTATTAAGTATTGCAGGGTTTGATAAACCTTACAAAGCTCTAATGAAGTCAGAGTGGCAGAAGAAGCCTGGAGATGAGTGTGCAGAAACAAAAGTTTGCATCTGCATTTTATGTTAGCAAGAAAGATTAGAATTCCTCATTTCATGATACTGCCATATCCGAACTAACAAGTGCTTATTTCGTGAAGGGTACCGAAGAGAAGGCTGCGAATTCTTGGGACAAAAGGGTTGCTTTTGCCATTTGCAATCACGAAAACGGCTCCATCTTCAAGGCTCTGGAGGAATGCTTCAAGAGTAACTCCTCGGAGATGGCAAAGTCATGCCTGGTCATTTCTACATGGCTCGTTTACATGATTTCAGTTCTTCCTGATACGGGTATAAAATATGTTGCTAGCAAATCCTTGCTTGACGAATTCATCAACATCCTCCAGTGCTCTAAGAACATGGAAGAAAAGATTTTGGCAACTCTTGCTCTGAAAACTTTAGCTAGTGCCCCAGGTGAGCTAACTTTAGGTGATCAAACACTTACAGATGATTCCATTATATTTCAAAAAGCTCTAAGTTGAAATTTTATGATTTAAGCTGCACTTGAGGAACTCGCAAATTATGCTAAATGCATTCACAAATCTTTGAGAAAGATCAAGCGTAACTCGGGAATTGCCAACGATTTGATGAAATCTTTGATGAACTTATCCTCAGTCAATGCAGTAAGTCAAGAACAAAATTATTTCACATTCTTTTCATATAGAAAGATGAGCTTATTACTCTTGTTGTGCACTCTAGACAGAATTATGGAACTGTAATCACGTGGTTGAGCTAGAATCATCAAAAAATGGTGATGTAACGTCTTTACGTTGCCTGAAAGGTCGTATTATAAGCGGGCATTCCGATGGAACCATAAAGGTATGTGTCTAAACCACGATGTCAATAACTGCAGGAAGCTGCAGCAGCTAACTAGTTGCTCTATTTTAGATGTGGGATGCTAGGAAGAGGGTTCTAAGGCTAATTCAAGAAGTTCGTGAACATTCGAAGGCAGTCACTTGCCTCCAAATTTTATCTTCGGGCAACAGACTCTACAGTGGTTCTCTAGACAAAACAATTCGTGTAAGCCATTCCCATAACACAGGAAATTTTTCACTACTAAAGTGACTATGTTTCAATGTTCTTGTGTCCTTTCTTTCCAAAGGTTTGGGTGATAAAATCTGGAAAAATGAATTGTCTTCAAGTTCATGATGTGGAAGAGGCAGTGTATGACCTAGTGGCTAATCCTACAGTAGCCTGTTTCATTTCTCAACGAACAGGTGTTAAGGCAAGTTTAAGTTTCTGGTAGTTATATAACTCAAAGAATGTATACATTACAAGAGCAGAAGAACTGAAGTATATGCTAAAAAGCTGTTGGTGTATTCAGGTATATAATTGGTCTGGACCTCTTAAGCATCTGATCGCCAATAAAAATGTGAAATGCCTTGCTATGACAGGCAATAGGCTATACTGTGGTTGCTCTGGTTACACCATCCAGGTTACCTACTTTCTGAACCATTCTCATCACCTGAACCAGTTTCTCCTGGTACTGAACATGTCACAAGTTCTTAAAAAAACTTACAGGAAGTTGATTTATCCAAATTAACAACAACCAAGTTCTACTCTGGTTCAAAAAAGTTGTTAGGAAAACAATCTATACGATCCCTACATATACATGAAGACACTCTCTTTGTTGGTGGTTCAGCTGTTGATGGAATAGCAGGAAAGGTGAGCAACTACACTGTACACATACTTCTCTTTTACGAAGGCATGATCAAAAAGTCCGACCGACCTAAAATTAACAAATCAAATCTGGTTTGACCGAACTCTATTCAGGTTCGATCAGACCCAGTCATTTGGATTCAACCTGACCTATTCCCGTCACTGCTTACTGATATCAGAAACTATGCTTTATGATTGAGAACAAAAATGGTGTTCATGGCAGGTATTTTCACACACAACCAAGGCAATAGTAGGATCATTCTCAACCAGATTTGACATCACTCGCATTATCACCAACAATGACTTCATCTTCACAGCAACAAAGTTTGGGATGATTGAGGTTTGGTTAAAAGAAAGGCTCACCAGAATTGCTTCCATTAAGGTTGTCGGTGGAGGAGACTCCAAGATCGCATCTTTAGCTTCTGATATGGATGGTGGAATGCTGTATGCTGGTTCCTCTGATGGAAAGATCCAGGTGAGATTACCATCTAAGCTTGTAACTAACACTGAGTTATGTACTTTCAGGTCATGACTCGACTGCTTTGGATTTGGTTTCAGGCATGGTCTCTGGACTAGGAAAAGGTTGCTGTAAAGACATTGCCTCTGGTTCTAACTGTTGTTTCCAAGTAAATTGGAGGTTTCAAGACCTCCCAATTTCCTGTCAGCCAATTTCAGACCTCAAATCCTAACTATTACACAAGAAAGTATACCTGGAATGCTAACTTAAACAGTTCTCAGACTTAGCAAAGATCATAGAATCCATGTCCTAACTCTTAATCCTTGTATTTTAAGAATTTTGAAAAAATAAAAAGCATTGCAATTTAGTATTATCATTAAGTCTTCCGTGGCTTTTCTAGCTATAAATTTTCTGATTATTATTTTTCATAAGAATAATCACAATCAGAGAGAAAACTCTAAAAATAATTTAAAAATAAAGTTTATATTTTAATCCAGTCTCAATCAATTTAAAAAAATGATAAAAATCAATTAAACCAATTAAATAAAATAATGTACTTGATTAATTTTTTAATTATTATATTTCATAAGAGTAAGCACAATGTTAAAAAAAGATTAAAAATATATCATAAAATTAAAGGTGAAATTTTTATTTAATTTCAATTAACTTAATAAAATAATTAAAAATTAATTAATTAGAATAATGTTATTTTAAATATATATATAATTCAGGGCCATAAAAACCCCAAAATAAGCATAAAATATTCACTAAATAATTTATAAAATCAATTTATTAAAAAAATTATGTTTAAATGTGTATTAAATTTTAAATATAGAATATTTTTAAATGAATATTTTATAATTCATTTAAATTTTATTTACAGTGGTTTATTATTGTTGGTTTTAAAATTTTGTAAAATTAACTAAAAAATAAAATGAGAAATTAAAAAAATATTTAACAATTTCTAATTTGTTAACAAAATAAACCGACAAAACCGGAGCAGGTGGCACCATCGCCGTCGTAAAGACAGCGTGCCAGACATGGGCCCAACCGTCTTAAACGTCCAACCTCTCCTCAGCTTAGTTAGTTGTTGTTTGTCTCTCTCAGACTCACATGAACATATCATAACACAATAAGAATTACCCATTATTACCATTTTGCCCCTCATGTCCCTCCCTATATATATATCCTTCGCCGTTCTCCTCGATCCATCCCTGTCTCCTCCTCTCCCATATTCCCTAGAAATAAACACTCCTTAGTCTCAAAGATCAAACCACCGCCACCGCCACCACAATGAGAGAGATCCTTCACGTACAAGGCGGCCAATGTGGCAACCAGATCGGGTCTAAGTTCTGGGAAGTGATCTGCGACGAGCACGGCGTGGACCCAACCGGAAGATATAACGGAGATTCCGATCTCCAGTTAGAGAGAATCAATGTTTACTACAATGAGGCGTCGGGTGGTCGCTATGTTCCCAGGGCGGTTCTCATGGATCTCGAACCGGGTACCATGGACAGTATCAGATCCGGCCCCTACGGTCAGGTCTTTCGACCCGATAACTTCGTCTTTGGCCAGTCCGGTGCCGGCAACAATTGGGCCAAAGGTCATTACACTGAAGGTGCTGAGTTGATCGACTCTGTTCTCGATGTCGTTCGCAAGGAGGCTGAGAATTGTGATTGCTTACAAGGTATATGTATAACTGTCTCATAATTGAGTTACTCGTTTCAATTTCTCTGATCTAATTCATGGTGATTTCATTCTTACTGCATTGAAATCCCAGTTTATCACAAGGTTGTCATGTTCATAAGTTCTTTGATAGTAACTTAATTATACGCACAAAAGGTTGTCTTGTGCTTCTCGGGTAAGATTCACATTGCTGAGACCTAATCATTTGTTTACACCGAAATTGTGAGAAATGTGGGCCCAGTAAATATTTAGGTGATAAAGCGTAATTAAGATAAGCAGATCCAACGGTGATTGATGGTATTGTATCAATTAACGATGTAGTAGTGGTCCTATCATTGAAAAGCTTGAAACAGACAAAATGCTTGCACAAAAGTAGATCTGACTACCCAGTAAAGTTGCATCCTCGTAATTTGGTTGAGAAAGGTAAAGTGTAGAAGTGGAAATGATTCGTGCATAGTTATCTTTTGCTGGAAAGGGGAAGCCTGTTCAGTAGATATGAAAAAGAAAAAGAAAGTTTGATGTTGACATGACCATGGGATTGGTAGTTCATTGACAATGTTCTTTTTGGAAATGGATGTCTCCATAAAATGTGGGAATATGATCAAACCGAGTGATGGTAGCAAAACTAACCAAATTAGATTGAAAATGTCAAAACATTTTCTGGGATTTTGATGTTTACTTATGGAAAAAGTTACTATTAGTGGCATTACCGGAATTTGTAGGTATGGGTGACCATCAATACTATAACTAGCAGTGATAATCACTAAAATTCACGAACTAATGACCATGAAATTGGTCCTACTTTTTAGTTTTGGATGTATGAAAATAAAATTGTAAGAATCATGGATTTTTTGACCATATAAAAAGTTTTCACATTGTATAACTCCACTAGTTTGTAGTCAGATTCTCCTGAAGATTTCAGTAGGATTTTGGGGAGCAAGAAGCTGCTCATCAAATTCAATGGATCGATCATTTTGAGATCACACTATATACATTTGAATTTATGAATTGTCAGATAAATTTCTTTTTCATGTATTTCGTTGCAACCGTTTTGAACAGGGTTTCAGGTCTGCCACTCACTTGGAGGAGGCACTGGATCTGGCATGGGAACGCTTCTAATATCAAAGATCAGGGAGGAATACCCTGATAGGATGATGCTAACATTCTCTGTTTTCCCTTCCCCGAAGGTCTCAGACACTGTTGTGGAGCCATATAATGCCACCCTTTCAGTGCATCAGTTGGTTGAGAATGCGGATGAATGCATGGTTCTTGACAATGAAGCACTTTATGATATCTGCTTCCGAACTCTGAAGCTCAGCACTCCGAGCTGTGAGTTATTGGATTTTGGAGGGAATATCATTAGATAAGATGAGTTAGATACTAAAGTTTTGCTCTTTCTTCTTTAATTTTGCAGTTGGTGACCTGAATCATTTGATCTCTGCCACCATGAGTGGTGTAACATGTTCACTAAGGTTTCCAGGACAACTGAATGCTGACCTGAGGAAGTTGGCTGTGAACCTTATCCCATTTCCCCGCTTGCACTTCTTCATGGTAGGATTTGCGCCGCTAACTTCTCGCGGCTCGCAGCAGTACATATCACTCACCGTACCGGAACTAACACAACAGATGTGGGATGCCAAGAACATGATGTGTGCTGCTGATCCCCGGCACGGTCGCTATTTGACTGCCTCAGCCATGTTTAGAGGGAAAATGAGCACCAAAGAGGTGGACGAACAGATGATCAATGTGCAGAACAAAAACTCCTCATACTTCGTGGAATGGATTCCTAACAATGTTAAGTCTAGCGTCTGCGACATTCCACCAAAAGGTCTGAAAATGTCGTCTACTTTCGTCGGCAACTCCACCTCAATTCAGGAAATGTTTAGAAGAGTGAGCGAGCAGTTCACGGCCATGTTCCGTCGCAAGGCCTTCTTGCACTGGTATACTGGGGAAGGCATGGACGAAATGGAATTCACTGAAGCAGAGAGCAACATGAACGATTTGGTTGCGGAGTATCAGCAATACCAGGACGCAACCGCCGATGACCAGGAGTACGAGGAAGGTGTTGAAGAGGATTACGAGGAGTAGTGAGTAGCAGTCTGGTTCTGCCTCCCTCGTATGTGTTTTTACTATTTATGTTATACTACGATTGCTGTTATCTTTCTGAACTATTTCTTGCTATGATATTGTTGGTCTGTCCTATAGTACTCTTCATTTAGAACCTCTGGAAGTGTTAAAGGTCGCCTGTGAGATGAGAATTTAAGGATGTCGGACATTATTTTGGACAGACAATCAAGCTTTTCAGGTCAAACCTTAGACCTTTTTTTCAGGCCCAAGCTCAATTCAGGCCCAATTGTCAATCCTAAATGGAAGATACGACACCAAATCTAAGGATATCGGACATCATTTTGGACAGACAATCAGGCTTTTGGGGTCAATCCTTAGATTGTCTTCTTAGGCCCAAGCCCAATTGAGGCCCAATTGTCAATCCTACGTCAGAGATAAATGATAAGGACTAGGTACTTGAGAAGATAAAAAGCATAATAACAATCTATTAAGCTCTCTATAAGCAAGAATCTCACTTAAGGAATAATAACTAAAGGGAGAATCTCCACAAATAAAATGTTTGAATGAGTTGTATTATTATTAATATCTCTGCATCTTATAATGCATAATATTTATAGACAAATAAAATAACTAATTGCCTAAAATGACGGACCCTCTAGCTAACAGAACAGAGAAATAGAAGCGTATCTGAAAATAACATTCTCAACTAACCAGTAAGTATAACTGACTCCTACATCCTAGGACACGTAGAACAGACATAAGACAATTAAAACTGATATGTTGGTTCACTCTTGCTTAGCACGTGACTTTCTCTTGGAATACGTAATCAAGGATTTATCACGTCTCCCCCTTTCGAAAGTTACCTTGTCCTTAAGGTGGAAATATGAAAATTGAGCAGCAAAGAGGTCATAGTCTTCCCAAGAAGCATCTTCAAGAGGTCGACTTCTCCAAGCTACTAATAACTCCAAATCTTGTATAGAAGTCCAACGATAGTCAAGCACACGTTCTGATTGCAATTGCAGTTCCCAATCATCAGAAATGGGTATTGGAGTTGGTGATGATGGTGGTAGAACACCATGAGGAGGGTGAAGCAAGGAAATATGGAAAATTGGATGAATCCGTGCATCTGGTGGAAGTTCCAATTCATAAGCTACTAAACCTAGCTTTCTCAGAACCTTGTAGGGCCCAAAAAACCTAGGAGATAACGTCTCATAGCGTTGCTTGGATAGAGATTTTTGTCTAAAGGGTTGAATGCGTAGCAAGACATAATCTCCGTCATTAAAAGAAAGTTCCCTACGCTTCTTGTCTTGTTGATATTTCATACGTGCTTGAGCCTTAACAAGATTATCTTTTGGCAGTTTCAGCATTGCATCTCTCTTCAATAATTGATCTTCTAATTCTACATTAACAATCTCGCCCTTCACAAATGGATGTAGAGGTGGTGGGTCTCTACTATAAACCACTTTGAAAGGTGTAGTGCCTGTAGAAACATAAAAACCAGTGTTGTATGAATATTCAGCCTAGCATAAGTAGGAACTCCATTTTTTGGGCTGTTCATGAGCAAAACAACGTAAATAAGCCTCTAAGCATCGGTTCACAACTTCTGTTTGGCCATCAGTTTGAGGATGGTAAGAAGTACCCATCTGCAAATGAGTTTGACTGAGACGGAACAACTCTTGCCAAAAAGAACTTAGGAAAATTAAATCTCAATCAAAAACTATTGAACGAGGTATGCCATGGAGACGAACAACGTCCTTGCAGAAGATTCCAGCCACTGTTTTAGCTGTATATGAGTGAGAAAGTGGCGACAAATGGTTATATTTACTCAAGCGATCAACTACTACAAATATAGTGTCAACACCTTGAGATTTAGGTAGCCCAGTTACAAAATCAATGGAAATATTTTCCCATATTTTTTCTGGAATGGATAGTGGTTATAAAAGACCAGCAAGTGCAAGAGTTTCATATTTATTGCACTAACAAGTCAAGCATTGTTGAACATGAAGCTTGACATTCTTCTTCATGTGAGGCCAATAAAACTGATATGAAAGACTCTTTAAAGTCTTCAAATAACCTCTATGTCCACCAATGCTTCAACCAAAAGAGTTGCACGTAAGTTGGAATTAGAAGGGATTACCAACTTGCCTTTATAAAAGAGCTTATTGGCTAACCATTGAAAATTGGAATGTGAGGATGAATCTTTCTGTAGGTCAAAGATGAGATTCTTGGAGTAATTATCTTGGAGATATGCTTCCTGCAAATCAGAATAATTTAAAGGTATAGGCATAATTAAATTAAAGAAATAAGCTTTTTGTGGTTTCCGTGAGAGCGCATCAGTTGTTGCATTATCCTTCCCCGCTTTATATAATATAGTGAAATCAAAGGTAGCAACTTCAAAATTGGACGCTACTGAGAATTTGTAGAAATCCGCTGCTCGAGCAAGTGTTTAAGACTGCTATGATCAGTCTTGACATAAAAATGATGGCCAATTAAGTAATGTTTCCACTTTCGGATAGCAAACACAAGAGCTAATAATTCACAATCATAAGCTGACTTATAACGATTAGAGTAAGGGAATCCCTTACTGAAATATGCTATAGGTGCTCTTGTTGCATGAGAACAGCTCCAATCCTTTCCATAGAAGCATCACATTCAATAGTAAAAGACTGGTGAAAATCCGGTAGCTTCAAGACTGGCATTGTTGTCAATGCATCCTTGAGCTTCTGAAATGCAATTTCATCCCGTTCATTCCAGCAAAATGCATCCTTCTTGAATCTTGGTGAGATCAGTAAGTGGCTTAGCAATGACTCTGTAATTCTGCACAAACCGTCTATAATAACCTGTGAGTCCAAGAAAACCACGAAGTTCTTTAATATTAGTTGGAGAGGGTCACTGCTGTACGACCTCAATTTTCTCCGGGTCAACATTAACACTTACTTGTGAGACAATGTGTCCCAAAAAATTCACTTGCTGTTTGGCAAAAGTGCACTTCTTAGCATGAGCATAAAATGCATGTGAGCGTAATGAATTAAAGACTACTTCCAAATGAAACTTATGAAGATGAAGAGAGGTGCTGTAAATTAAAATATCATCAAAAAAACCAAGACAAAACACTTCAAATGGGGACAGAAGAGATCATTCATTACCGCTTGGAATGTGGAAGGAGCATTTGTGAGGCCAAATGGCATCACAGTAAATTCATGATAGCCCGAGTGTGTTCAGAATGTCGTTTTATGAATATCTTCAAGTTGAACTCGAATTTGATGATAACCCTAGCAAAGATCAATCTTTGAGAAGTAGTTAGCACCGTGGAGTTTGTCGAGCAACTCATCCACATTAGGTATAGGATAGTTATCAAAAATAGTGATGTGATTGAGATCTCGATAGTCAATACACATCCTTCATGAACCATCCTTCTTCTTGACTAGTAGCACAGGACTCGCGAATGGACTAGAGCTCGGCCGAATGAATCCTTTAAATAACAAGTCAGCAACTTGCCTCTCAATTTCATCCTTCTGAAAATAAGGATATCTATATGGCCGTATGTTTGGAGGTTGAGCATTAGGATGAAGATTGATGGCATAAGTATGACTACGGAGAGATAGCAGAGAGGTAGGTTTAGCGAATATATCTGAGAAATCTTAGAGTGGGCCATCAATATCAGTGAGTTTCTAACGCAAACTCCCTGAAGATTCAGTTTGCTTAGTCATTACTCTCAGTTCTATATTAGAAGTTGAACTCCAAGGTACCCCCTGCAATTTGTATCTTCTGCCATCAACCCAGAAAATCATGAACATTTACTGCCAATTTGCTTGCACGGTGTTTAAGGAAGCCAAGCATTCAATTCTTAAAACTATGTCAACACTGACAAGAATGAATGGAATGAAATCACCTACAATCTTTAAATCTTGAACCTGAATTCGAAGCCATCTACACACTTTATTGCAGCGAATCAAAGACCCATCTCCAATTTGGACCCAAAATGAAACGATAGATTGAGTGAGCAACTTCAATTCTGAAACAAGTGTTTGAGCCACAAAATTATGGGTAGAACCACTATCTACAATAATAATTACTTTCCTCTGATTCATTATCCCTTGTAGCTTCATAATTGAACCTGAGTTATTGCCCAGCATAGCATGGAAGGAGATTTCGGCCTGCATCTCTGAACCATCTTCATTTTCATATTCGAAATCAGCTACTGGTTCTCCTTCTTTAGTGATTTCCATAAGTTTTTAAGTACCTGTCGTGCAACGGTGATCTGGCTAAAATTTCTCATTGCATCGATAATAGAGTCCCCTATCTTGTCGTTTCTGTTTCTCAACATCCCACGAGCTTGCAGTCAGATTTTGCGCTGAAAAAGACGTGTTATAGTTTGCGTTCATTGCTAGCTGAGTTTTTGCCCAAGAAAAATGTGAATCACGTGCGACTCAGGTGGTATTGGTGTTGGGTCAGGTCAGGTTGGGTGAACCGCTCGGTTTAGGCCCACTCCCGATCTAAGTTTTGGCTTCATATTCAATTGACAAGATCATCACCTTGTAAATCGTTCTTGGCTTCAGGATGCGCACGTTTGCCTTGAGTTCCTCCTTCACGCAGTTGAGGAAAACACCTAAGAGACAGTGCTCTAGCCAATTCTTCACTCGTGCAGATCGCTTAGCAAATTCGTGACGATACTTTTACACCGTTCTCGTCTGTTTGATGCCACAGAGATACTCATCCAGGTTCTGAACTCTACTGGACTATAATGCTCTTGAAATGTCTTTGTGAGTTCCTCCCAATAAAGCAAAGTTCGTTCGATGTTGATCCATGTAAAGAGATCAAGAGCGTCACCTTCAAGGTACATGGCAGCGATGTCGACCTTCATCTCATTAGAGGTGTGATAATACTAAAAAAAATTTCAGCCTTCAAAATCCATCCTCTCGGGTCCCCACCTTCAAACTTGGGAAACTCAATCTTGGTTAATGGACGCTTGGACGGATTTTTCAGCCACCATGGTGTGTCATAATCGTCCTCATCATCGAAGCTCCGCATATGTGCTTTACCCCTTTATTGATTACCGTGACTGCCATCAATATGAGGAGTCTTGCTAAAGGATGTCTTCAGAGCAATCATCTCTGAGTTGAGATTACTCAACTGAGCAGCCATGTCAAAGAGTTGCAATAAAAGAGCTTAAGACAAGTTAATGGTAGGATTCTGGCTACTGTAGGTTTTGGGTGTTTTGTGGGTTTGGTTGATCAAAAGAAGAGTGTGTGTTGACCATCTTCGAACATGCTCTGGTACCAAAATAGGGACTAGGTACTTTAGAAGATAAAAGCAGAATAAAAATCTATTAAGCTCTCTATAAGTAAGAATCTCACTTAAAGAAATAATAATAGCCAATAGGAGAATTTCCACAAATAAAACGTTCAAATGAGTCGTATTATTATTCATATCTCTGCATCCTATAATGCATAATATTTATAGACAAATGAAATAATTAATTGCCTAAAATAACTGACCCTCTATCTAACAGAACAGAAAAATAGAAGCATATCTGAAAATAAAATTCTCAACTAACCAGTAAACATAACTGACTCCTACATCCTAAGACATGTAGAACAGACATAAGACAATTAAAATTGATTTGATGATTCATTCTTGCTTAGGACGTGGCTTTTTCTTAAAATACGTAATAAGAGGTTTATCAATAACTCATCAAAGTGATGCCGACCATCTTTTACGTTGCGTATGATTACTGTGATCCATATATTGAGATGGAACGAAACAAAAATTTGGAGACAGAACAGAACAAAAATTGGACACAGTGAGACGTTTGGTTGTAATAGACAAAACAGATAAAACTGTGTGTCTCGATGACAGAAATATGTTTGGTTGCAGTTAACAGAACATAGAAAATAGTGTCAATGACCAAAGTATCCCTGCAATATAGTATGATTGGAAATATGTAATTCATTGATTATTTTAAAACGAATGATTTGTATTAATATTTTTTAATTGTATCTATAAATAAGGAATTAAAAAATGAAGAATCTAAAAATTTAATGAAATGAGCTATCGAATAGCAAAAAATTCGTATAAGTTAACAATAAAATAAATTACGTAAATATTTTTATAATTGTATCAATATTTTTTAATTATATTTGTATTTTTTAATTACGATGAAATAAAATGAAAAAACTTAAATATTTAATGAAATGAGAAACTTAAAAATTTAATGAAATGAATTATTGAATAAAAAACCCTATAAGTTAGAAATTTTAGTACATAATAATTTAATAAAACATTTAAATATTCATAGAATTAATTACATAATAAGTTAAAGATACATTCAAACCTTGTATTTTATTAAGAATGTCTTTTTTTGCTATTTATAGTAATAATATAGGGATATTTTTGTCCAACAACTCGCGTCTTTTATTTTTGTGAGAGGCACAAGAAAGTTGTCACAGTTTTGAAAGGAACAAAAAATTTAAATTTTTGTAAACTAAGACGGAACAAAAATGAACATCGTCAACAACCAAATATTGCTAGACATAAAATTTTTATATTTTATTATCTGTCTCCACCCACAAAAACATCAACCAAACCTACCGTTAGAAAACATCTTTGAGCTCTTCTCATTTAGGTGTCGTAACTAGGAGTGACTTGGTTGGGCGAGAAATGAAAAATAAATTTAAAATTTAATCAAATATAATTTAATTTATTAATTTGAATTTATTTAATTTTCATAATTAAATAAAAATTAATTCAATTTTTATAATTAATTAAACACAAAATATTATTAAGTCTCATCCAATGGAATTTTAACTCATTCGCCATCAAATTCTATTAAATATGTATATATACATATAAATATATAATAAGAACAAGAAAAAAAAAATCAAGACCACATCTCCTGTAAGACAAATCCCACACTGTTAATTAAAGGGAAAAGAAAGCATCAGAGTCATGGAAGTAATGAGGTAAGAACACTGCTAGCATGCGTGCTTGCTTCTCATAACCCATTACAGTTCTCGTCACTTGCTCACTTTTCTCAGACCAACTTGCAATATTAAATATCAAAACCCCGTAAATCACACAGATTAAATATTATAAAACAGTAACCTTAAAGAAATCACAAAATACACGACCACATAGTATAGCGTCGGCGGAGAGACAGACAGAGACAGAGAGTTTAAGATAGAGAGAGGGAGCGAGGAACACAGTACAAATAGAATATTGTTTACGAACGGCGCGCGCGCGCACATGTACACAAGCAAGGCGGTAGAGAAAGTAAAGGCTTAGGCTTATATACAAAGTAACTAAAACCCTAGAGTTGGTTCTTAACCCAGGTTAAGACTCCGAGGGAAACTCGAGAAGTATGGTTAAGTAAAATCCTACGGTCAGGATAATATATGCCGATGATCATCTGATGGTGGAAGAGAAACTCCGACTAGTGTTTTGGGTCCACTTTAATGAAGGTAAATATTAATGCTTAAAAATTATAAAGATTGAATTAGGTTGAAAATTTTGAAATAAGGTTAAAGGAAAATGTAATTTAAATAGTTTATTTTAGTTTACAAAAATTTATTAGTTTATAAAAATTAACCAATTAATTTATAAATTGATCAATTTTTAATAATAGGATTTATTAAAATAAATTAAATCAAAAAGTTAAAAATTCAATCGAAAAGTCAGTCAGTTCAAGATTTTTAGAGTAGAATCATTCATACTGGTTCAATTTGTTAATCATAATTAAATATGACGATAAATAAGTTGTGATTGATTCAATTTAGTTAAAGCCTATTCTTGATCTATTAGTTCAGTTCGGGTCTATCCAAAATTTTTATAGAGTTTAGATTAAATTTTGGATCTTAAATTAAAATCGAGATTAGGTCAAATTCTTAAATTTAAAACTTAATTGCAAATTCACCTTTCCTAATTATTTTTAATTTGAAATTTTATTTAATTAATTTGAAAGGAATTAGTTGGTTAACCATTATTTTAAACGTGAAAAAGAGAATAAATAATTGTACTAATTTGAAAAAATTTTAATACAAGCAATAATATTAAATGGTTAGAATGAAGGTAAATATTTATTTTTAACCTTTGTTGCGCTTGGACAAAGTGAGTATATTTAGTGAATTGGCAAAAGGCAAAGATCGATTTATCAATATAAATCTCGGGAATGGTTTTGTTATACTAATTTGCGGTCTGATTTTTAAAGCATTAAATTTTCTCTTATCATTTTAATTTTATTTAATTGTTCGATTAAAGATTTAATAAAATTAAATAATTTAAAATATGATTAAAAGAGATTGTTATTACCTATTAAAGAATTTGAAGTTTAATTAAAAAAGATAGTTAAATGAAAATTAATTGATTTATTTTAATTTATAAGAATTTATTAATTTATAAAAATTAACTGATTAATTAATAAATTGATCAATTTTTAATAATAAGAATTATTAACGTAAATAAAACTAAAAAGTTAAAAATCAAATTGAAAAGTTGGACAATTCAAGATTTTGCAGTTAAATCGGCTAGTCGGTTGAGTTGATAACATTCATAATGTTATGTTTGGCTCAATTTTGTATATTAGCCTTCATCCCAAATTGTTTGTGGAAATAGGCCTTAAGTTTTTGGTTTCTTATATATATGGTCCTTGTCCTATATTGGCTAAATAGCATAAGCCTTTTGTCTTTAACTCTTATACAAGGAGTTACTGGTAAGTTTTAAAAGTGAAGTTACTACTTGGTGGAGGCTAATAATAAAAGTGTTTAGCCACTCTATTTATAAGACAGCTTTTGTACTCCTCTTTCATAGTGAAGATTTTTCTGACCTGTCGCTTGAGATTTTTTCCCGTATTAGAGTTTTCTTCGTAAATTCCTATGTCCCTTTTACTTTGTGCTTGCATTTAAAATTCTTGCTTCCATTGGATGTTATTTAGTGTTGTTTTTTATCTAACTTCTTTGTTGATATAATTCCTTTAGGCTATAGTGATCATAACAAATAAAATTGTAATGAAATAGACAATTATCTCAAAGCTATAACTATATATTTAATATGATCATGACATCACATAATTAAAAAAACATACAAATTAAGATTTCATGAAAATCGACGTAAACATAAAATTTATTAAAATTAAAATTTTAATAAAATCTCAAATATTTTATCTCCACTTAAATTTATATTTTAAATTTAATTTTTATTAGATTTTAGATCTGTGAATTATTTTGTCACTCATTTTTTGTGGAATTGCAAGAGAACTTTCATTTAAACTCAAACTCTTTTATAAAGATAGAGTCATAGTTTAAACTCTTTTTATTGTAATAGTTTTATAACTAACCTAAGTAGTTTTACAAAATCCAAAACACTAAAATGGTAGTAAAAGAAAATCTTTGATTTAAGCTATCTTGTAAGTGTACATTTATGAGTAATTTAGTTAACTTAAATTTAGTACAAATAAGAGTCATCTTAAATCTCTCCTTAGTATCTTTTTTTTAGATAAGAGAATGGGTCAGGTCAGGCTAGGCTAGGTTGGGCCTGCCAAGACCAGAGTTGGGCCCCATCCCTTGTTGTTGAGGCCTAAGCCCAACCCAAGGCCTGATCAGATTTGAGGCAAAGGGCTCAAGCCTGAGCTTGATTAGGTTTGAGACAATGTAGCCCAAATTTTTTTACAAATTAAAAATATAAAATGAATTCGTTTTTAGTAAAACGATGTCATTTTGCTTACAAGGGCGAGTTTTGGGCAGGACAAGGCATAGGCAACCAAAGCTCGAGCCCCACTCAAGACTTGTTTTTTATAGAAAGAATAAGAGCCCAAAGTAGAGTCAACCTGGGCTAGCGTCGGAGCTAGTTGTCATCCCAAACTTTTTTTTTACATAGTGATTTAATTACTTAAGTCCCGTAACCCTAAAACAAGTTAATAAAAAAGAATTCAAATTAGAATTCTAAAATATCTTTTTATATATTATTGTTCCACTCTTAAAAAATACTTCAAAATTAAGGACAATATAATGTTTATACTATTAACATTAAAATATATATAATTAAGAAAAAAGTCATAGTTTTGCTCTTGAAAAGAATAAAAAAGGCAAATGAATATCTTATACATAATATTTATCATGCCAATTTCAAACAAAAACAAAGAAAAATATCGAATAAAAATTAATTTTCATACTCCACGTTTACTAAAACGATGATTAAAAAAAACTCAACAGTTCAGCCTGTTCAATCATAAAATTTTTGAATCGTCCAATTTTCTGGTTCAATTAACTCTTGTTGTTAAAAACTGATCAATTTATTAATTAATCAGTTAATTTTTATAAATTAATAAATTCTTATAAACTAAAATAAATCAATAATTTTCATTTAACGATTTCTTTTTTCAATGAAACTTCAATATTTTTAATAGGTAATTGATGTGAGCAGGACCAGGGTGACACCAAATGAACTAGGCATGGATGTCAGAGGCCTAGGGAGCGAGCTTGTCATGCCAGAAGGGCCCATGACCAAAGCTAGGGCTAAGAGACTTAAGGAGGCTCTTTACACGCATGTGAACTTCTATTTGGAGAGGGTGGAGAGTTCCAAGCCTATTGGAGGAGAGTTTAGTGGGTTATAGCCTAAATTAATTCATTTAACCCGAATCTTTGGACGGTCACACTTGGAGTTTGAAGACATGAAGACTTGGGCTATTTTTAATGTTCTATCACTTAAGCCCAAGGAGTGTAGAAGTCATTCCTGTGTTAATTAAATGGGACTTGGGCTATTTAATTCACTTAAGCCCAAGAGCAATTCTTTCTTATTTTTATTATTTTTGGACCTTTGTTTTATTTCAGGCTTCCATCTATTTTAGCTCAACCTTTTATTAATTAACCTAGGTATAAATAGGCTCATTATGGTTAGAAATAGGAGGATTTTGGTAGTACTATTATTGTAGCCCTCGGCTTTGGTGAGAAACTATCCTCCTGTTTTCGTTCCACCAAGAACCTAATTTCATTTATCAATTGTTCAATTATGGCATGTTATTTGGTTCCTTCCTCTTGGTTGATTGATCATTGGGATTGCTTGGAACAAGTTTCCAAGAGGTGTCGTAGAGATTGGCCTTGTGTATCCATTAGCTTAGGGTTTTAAAAAATTATGTTCATCTTAATCCCTTCATAGTCGAATTCAATCCTCCAAGAAAAAAAGCCACCATTCATCCATCCGACTCAACCCTTCCGTAGTGTGCGTTATTTTTGGTATCAGAGCCTGGTTCAGAGGTGAATTCTTATTCAACTCCAACGGATATCCAAGGCAGCCACCATCACCATCAAGTTCGTCGGATTCTCCTCAAAACTCAGGTGTGATTTCGGCTAGGGTTTTATCTATTCTTCTTGATTTTTTTCTTTGAAAGAAAAAGAAAGAAATGAAAAGAAAAGAAAAAGAAAGAACAAAAAAGAAGAAAGAAACGAAAAGAAAAAAGAAAGAAACGAAAAGAAAAAGAAAGAACGAATAAAAAAAGAAACGAAAAGAAAAAGAAAGAAAGAGAGAAAGAAACGAAGAGAAAAGAAAGAACTATTTGCGCAAATTGTTTTTCTTCCATTCTCGAATTGTATGTTCTTGGAAGTCCTTGTTTTAGCTTGATTTTGGGTACATTGTGTTGAACTCATTGTTGGGAATTAGTTGCTAGATTTCAAGCCCTTTATTGAATCTACTGATCGATTGGTGATTGGTTTAGAAGTGTGACTTGAACCAAGGGGAGATTGAGTGGTAAAAGGATAGAGAGTGTGAGAACAAAAGAGGGTAAAAGCTGAGAATTGAGTGAAACACAAGGGGAGAGTTAAAAAAAATCATCCTCGACTAAAACACATGGAAAGTGATTGTGAGGTTGTTTTCTACTAACCTTTAATTTTTTTGCAGGAAAGAACATTCATAAAAGTCACAGAAAGGTGGAAACCAAGATGAAGGATGAGTGGGGGAGATGAATGCTTTCACTTTGAGAACCATTCAACAACAATTTAAGCGATTCAACGTTCACTTCATGGAAATGAGGGAAACTATGGAGAGGCAAGCTCAACAAATTAAGGAGCTTAGGCATGGGGGATGTGAGGAACCTTAAGCTAGGTGCGCTACATTTCAACAACAAGTACCACCTTTTTGTCGACCACCACCACTATGGTATGAGCCTAAGGAGGAGGAGTTTAATGAGCAGGATGAGGAGTATGAGGTGCATATGCCTAGGTAAGCTCGGAGAGGAGAAACATTTAACAGGCAAGATAGAGACCTCAAATACATCAAGATGCAAATTCCAATCTTTAAGGGTATGAATGATGCCGAGGCATATTTGGAGTGGAAAAGGAGGGTTAATTTGATCTTCGAGTGCCACAATTTCTTAGAGAAGAAGAAGGTAAAACTTGCTGATGTTGAATTTACAAACTATGCATTAATATGATGGGAACAACTTCTAACTTCTAGGAGAAGGAATGGAGAGAGACCCATCACTACTTGGGCAACAATGAAGGCATGCATGAGGAAAAGATTTTTCCCTTCATACCATTACCAGAAGATGCTTCAAAAGCTCCAAAGACTCACCCAAAGGTCTAAGTCAGTTGAGGACTACCACAAAGAGATGGAGAATACTATGATCCGTGCTAATATAGAGGAGGACTCCGAAGCTACCATGGCGAGGTTCTTGAGTGGATTGAATAGGGAGATAGCAAATGTGGTGGAGCTTCAACACTATGTGGAGATTGAGGATATGGTGAACCTGGCCATAAACGTGGAGAGGCAATTAAGATTAAAAGTGACAGTAAGGAGTGGGGCGAGTTCTAGCTACCTATGGAGCTCAAAATGGCCCAAGAAGGAGGAGAAGTCTAAGGACAATGGAGTGGACTTCAAGGAGACCCCAAAGAAGCTGAGTAAGGGGGTTGATCAGAAAGGTAACTCTTCAACTCAAGCTACTACTAGTAAGTATTCTACTATCAAATGTTTTAAATGCTTGGGTTTTGGTCATATTGCTTCTCAATGCCTTAATAGAAAAGTGATGTATATAAGGAATAATGGCGCTATTGACTCTGAGGATAGTGATGTTGATGATTTACCTTGTGATAATGTTTGTGATGATGATGATGAATGTGTAGAGAGAGCGGTCACAGGGGAAGCACTTATAGTTAGGAGGGTACTGAGTACTAGAGTAAGAGATGAGATTCTTGATCAGAGAGAGAACTTATTTCATTCTAGATGTTTGGTGGGAGGTAAGGTTTGTAATCTAATCATGGATGGGAGTAGTTGTACCAATGGGGCTAGTCAAACTATGGTGGAGAAATTGGGCTTGACCTGTAGGAAACATCCAGAGAAGTATAATTTGCAGTGGATTAATGATAATATGGATGTGAAAGTAACTAGACAAGTATTCATGCCATTTTTAGTAGGTAGGTAATCACATGAAGAGATTAAGGTACCCATGGAGGCAGGACATTTGTTGCTTAGGAGGCCTTGGCAGTTTGATAGGCAGGTTTCACATGATAGGTACACAAACAAGTATTCATTCAAGTTCAAAGGCAGAAACTTCACTTTGGTACCTTTATCTCCTCATGTGATTTACCTAGACCAAATCAAAGCTTTGCAAAGAGAGGAGGGTTTGGGCAGTGAGTTAAAGAAAAATGATGCGGGAAAAGAGACCCAAAAGAAAAGAGAAATTGGCCTAATGGGGAGTGATTGCATGAGTGAGGAAAAGAAAGTGGGATGTGCAGGAGATAAGAGCTCAGTGAGAGAAAAAAAGAGTAAAAAGAAAGAGAGAAAAGTGAGCTTGTTTGTTAAGGGAAAAGATTTGACGAGAGCAATTGGAGAGAAGAGAGCACTAGTGACAGTGAGATATAGAGAGTGTTTAGTTTCTGACACTGACCCTCTTGATTCTTTGCCTAGTGTGTTTTCATCTCTTTTATAGAATTATTCATATGTCTTTCTTGAGGAGATGCCCAAGGGACTGCCACCCTTAAGAGGCATAGAGCACCAGATAGACTTTGTATCTGGAGCTCAGATTCCTAACCGTCCAGCTTTCAGGAGTAACCCTGAGAAGACAAATGAGCTTCAAAAGCAAGTGGATGAGCTATTGGAGAAGGAGCATGTGAGGAAGAGTTTGAGTCCTTGTGTTGTACTTGTGTTGTTGGTGCCAAAAAAAAAGGGACTTGGAGGATGTGTGTGGAAAACTGCATTTAAAACCAAATATGGAGTGTATGAATGATTAGTTATGCCTTTTACATTAACTAATGCACCTAGTACATTCATAAGGATAATGAATTATGTTTTGTATGAGTTTCTTGGTAAATTTGTGGTTGCATATTTTGATGACATTTTGGTTTATAGCTCCCATCGTGATGAGCATGTCATGCATGTGAGGTGTATGTTGGATGTGTTGAGAAAGGAGAAACTGTATGCAAATCTTAAAAAGTGCACATTTTGCATGGATAGATTGGTTTTCTTAGGATTTGTAGTCAGTACTTAGGAAGTAGAGGTTGATAGTGAGAAGGTGAAGGCTATTCGAGAGTGGCCAATGCCTAAAAATATGGGTGAGGGGAGGAGTTTTCATGGACTTGCTAGTTTTTACAGGAGATTTGTGAAAGATAAATTATGTTTTGCTTGTATTTTTTGTTCACCTAATTTTGATAAAGCTTTTGAGGTGGAATGTGATGCTTCTGGGATTGGTATAGGTGCTATGCTTTTACAGGAAAACAGACCAATTGCATACTTCAGTGAGAAGCTTAGTGGTGCACAACTCAATTATCCAACCTATGACAAGGAATTATATGTTGTTGTGAGAGCACTGTAGGTATGGAGACCTTACCTTCAGCCCAGGTAATTTGTCATTAGGACGGATCATGAGTCCTTAGAGCACTTGAAAGGACAGTGCAAGTTGAGTAAGAAACACGCCACTTGGGTGGAGATTCTGGAGACTTTTCCCTAAGTGCTTCGATACAAACAAGGGAATGAGAATATGGTAGCTGATGCATTATCTAGGTGGTACTATTTACTTTATGCTCTTAGTTCTAAACTTTTGGGTTTTGAGCAGCTTAAGGATTTGTATGCCTCAGATGTTGGCTTTGCTACTGTATATTCTACTTGTGAACATGCTGCATTCCAGAAATTCTATAGGCATGATGGCTATCTGTTTAGGGGTATTTAATTGTGTGTGCCTAATTGTTCTATGCGGGCTTTATTTGTGAAGCTCATAGTGGTGGTTTAATGGGTCATTTTAGGGTTGCTAAGACTTTGGATATTTTGCATGAACATTTTTATTAGCCTGGTATGCATAGGGATGTTGAACGTGTATGTGCCAAATGCATTACATGTAGACAAGCAAAATCCATTATCTAACCTCATAGATTGTATACCCCTTTACCTGTGCCTACTGAACTGTGGGTTGATGTTTCTATGCACTTTGTTTTGGGCTTGCCTAAGATAAAAAGGGATTTTGATAGCATCTTTGTTGTTATTGATAGGTTTAGCAAGATGGCGTATTTCATTGCATGCCATATGATGTTGTGCATGTAGCTGATTTATTTTTCAGAGATGTTAGATTGCATGACATTCCTAGGTTTATTGTTTCTGATAGAGATGCTAAGTTTTTGAGCTATTTTTGGCATGTTTTGTGGGGCAAGTTGGGTACAAAATTACTTTATTGTACTACTTGTCATCCACAGACAGATGAGCAGATTGAGGTAGTTAATAAGACCTTAGGTACCTTGTTGTGTGCTATAGTAGGTAAGAATTTGAAAACTTAGGGTGAGTGTTTACCATTTATTGAGTTGGCATATAACAGGAGTGTGCATTTTACCACAGGTTTTTCACCTTTTGAGCTTGTTTATAGTTTTAATCCTTTAACTGTTTTGGATTTGGTGCCTTTACCCTTACATGAGTTATCTAGTACAAAGGCAAAAGGAAATCTGAGATGGTCAGAGAGTTGCATGAGAAGGCGAGACAACACATTGAACAGAGGAACAAAGTATATGCAAAGCAAGCCAACAAGGGGCGCAAGAAGGTGACCTTTGAACCTGGTGATTAGGTTTGGGTGCATCTGAGGAAGGAGAGGTTTCCTACTCAGAGAAAATCTAAGCTAGATCCTAGGGGTGATGGTCCATTCTAGGTGTTAGAGCGGATCAATGACAACACCTATAGGATTGATATTCCAGGTGAGTATAATGTGTCAGCTACTTTTAATGTTGCTGATCTTTCTCCTTTTGATATGGATTCAGATTTAAGAACGAATCTTTTTGAGGAGGGAGGGGCTATTGTGAACAGGACCAGCGTGACACCAAATGGACCAGGTGTGGATGTCAGAGGCTCAGGGAGCGAGCTTGTCATGCCAGAAGGGCTCATGACCAAAGCTAGGGCCAAGAGACTTAAGGAGGTACTTTACATGCATGTGGGCTTCTATTTGGAGAGGGTGGAGAGTTCTAAGGCTATGGGATGAGAGTTTAGTAGGTTAGAACCTAAATTAATTCACTTAACCCGAATCCTTGGACCGATCACATTTGGGGTTTGAAGACATGAAGACGGGCTAATTTTAATGTTCCATCACTTGAGCCCAAGGAGTGTAGAAGTCAGCCGTGTGTTAATTAAATGAGCTTGGGCTATTTAATTCACTTAAGCCCAAGAGCAATTCTTTCTTATTTTTATTATTTTTGGACCTTTGTTTTATTTTGGACTTCCATGCATTTTAGCTCAACCTTTTATTAATTGACCTAGGTATAAATAGGCTCATTAGGATTAGAAACAGGAGAATTTT
>JANZXP010000006.1:1310099-1323969 GCA_027576715.1 Erythroxylum flavicans
TTGTTTCCCTGAAAGTTCTCTTCATAAAGATGTCAATATACCATCCATAAGCAATCCAATGATCCCAAATTGATGGATCATGTTAGCAATTCATCTACTAAAACACTAATACTTGCAAATGGATTCAATTTTCCTTTTTCAAGATGCTCTGTGTTTCTTTGTGCTTATATTAACTAAGAAATCCCGGTCAGAATCATCTTCAGAGCTTCCATCTCCAATCTTTCGTTTCTTCGACTGCTTCGATGCAACTGTACTGGTTCCGGTTATCTTCTTTTTCTGTGATACTGAAGATGTGTTTGTCGATTTCCTAACGTTTTCAGTTTGTGCCCTTCTTGCAGGAGTGATTCCTTTCGATGGAGAATTGACCTTGATTTGACTCTTCTTCTGTTTCTTCTCATATACTTTCTTTGCTAAATCCATTGGGAGCAAACCAGATTCCATCATCCTGCAAATATATTTAAACGGAAGCTTGAAAAATCATCCAAAACACAAGCCATTACACAATAACGATCTGAAAATAGGGTCCAATGCAAGTTGCTTCGTGCTGAAGATGTAATCTAGATCTAGCCATAGAAGATTGCACTAGTAAAGATGGAGAAAGATCTTTTACAAAAGCTCAAATTGGGGTCAAAATCACTTCCATGAAGAATATCCATGAAAATACAACTCTGCACGAGATTTGAACGTGAATACACGACAGAGAAATAAGAAATTAAAGGATTATGATATGGTTTCAAATGGTTAATTTGCAATTGCAACTTGAAGGGTAGCTACCCCTGAATCTACTCAAGAACTCTTCAGAGTAACTGGTGCCAAATATAAGAAGCTGAACTCAAGATTTGAACGAACAAACAGTTCATAACAGGCAGCGCAGCCCATCCAAAGAGTTTCGACTGGTACGTGTCAAGGAAAAGTAAACCCCGCTCTCAAGTGTTTCAGCTGTAGATAAAATAGAGTATAATGACATCTAACATGAGACATACTTAAAACAAACATTTCATCATAACAAAGCTGTTATGAAATGATCATGCCTACAGGTTGGTCTGATAACTTGGAGGAGGGGAAAGAAATAATCATTCTTCATTGCAAATGTAATTTTTGCTGGGGGCAAGGGTGGTTGACTCGTAAGTAAAGTTTGACATTATGCATTCATGAACAGTAAGGAAGGTTGAAGACAGACTCTGAATTAGCCAATGCTGCAAAAATAGCAAGTGCAAGAGAACGGGATGCCACTAATTGGAAAACACCAATAGAAACAAACACAAGACCACCTCAACAAAAGTATCAAAAAAAGCGATTCATTGGGTATCCAGAAAACTAGTGATCCTTATGCACTAACTTCTCTACAACTTCCCACCTCAAAAATCAAGTATAAGATCTTGCTGACTTATAAGCTACAACAGACGTGTGTCATTGAGTATGGTAACTTGTCTTGTTTCAAGAACATTAGCTAAAACACCACAAAGATGGCAGGGTCTTGTATCACACATCTTCAAAAACTAATCATAAACAATTGAGAGTGCACCAGGAAAAGAACATCTATGAAGAAGGGAGAGAAGGAAGCTAAACCAGTAATGAAGATAACTTCAACAGTTCAACTCAGCTTTAACTGGCTAACTGAGATACTCATTGATTTGTGAATAAACTTAAATGATGCAAAATTCTCTCATCAGACTTGTTATAGTTACTCTTTATCTAAACGGCCGAATAACCATGTTGACTTCCTGACGGCATAAAAACATGGAATTGTAGGGTTCAAGGAAGTACCACTCAATAATATTCTTTCAGGACAGATATTCAACTCCAGTTCCTAAGCCCAAAGGGTCCAAACTTTTTGTATGCATCAGAAGAAAGCCAATAATAAGAGGAAGTAACATTATGGACATGGCATACTTATTGTGAAACAGAAGGCTCACCATATTTGAGCCATCTCACTACTTGGAACCTGCTTATACAGTGTCTCGTAGAAAATCCTCAGTGGGTCTCTCTGCAATTCACAGAATGCACAAATCATTCTACAGATAATCAGAGAATAAAGGCATCACTAAAGCAAAATTGCTCAACCATATTACCTCCTCAGGAATGTCTCGTTTCTGGCCAGGCAAATCATATAACTTCCTCTCCCTTTTAACCTTGCCATTCTCTTTTGTTTTCACAGAAACCTTCTTTGCTTCCTCCTTCTGTTTCTTCTTCTTATTTAGTTCCTTTAGCTCAAACCAATCCACAGAACATGAAAACAGAGAAGGAAAAAAAATCAGCAAACAAATCGATATTGTTCAAGATTAAACCCCTCATCCCGGAAAAGAAACAAGAATAAATCAGAAAGATCCCTTTGAAAATTTGAAATACGAAATTCTAAAACTTGTAAGCAAAAAGCTGATAAATAAGAATAAACACCCTAGTATTTTTGGTAGTGACACTTCTTTTGGACAGCGGTTCGTCATCATCGTCCTCTTCATCACTAAAACTCACTTCCTTCTTCACTTTTTCCGACTTGGGCCTGGATCGAGACCCTGAAGAACCCTTACCCTTAATGGGTTCATCTTTATAGTCCTCATAGTCTTCTTTCTTCATCTTACCCTCCTTAGGACGAGATTTGGCAGCTAAAGTTCCAGCATTTGTTGGGTTTTTCTTTCGAGCTTGAAGAATTGAACTCAAGCTCCTATCTTCCGCCTCTTGCTCTGCCTTCACCGCTTCTCTCTTCACAGATTTTGCGTCTTCCGACGGCATTTTTTCCGGGAATCAAATGAAATATCCGGGAAAATCTGAATTGAAGTTTTGGAGGCAAAACTAAAAACCCCTCTTGTTGTGAAGTTCCAACTTATACAAAGACCCCGTTTGTGGGGTTCGGACTTCGGAGATTCTAAAGCTTCATCATGTGACCTTCGAGGCTCGGTTTGACGCTGCTTTTCTTATCCAAAACGCGACGCTTTTTTATTTTCAGCCATTTTGCAAAACGACGCAGTTCTTAACTAGGTTTAAACAACAAAAAAAACGCTTTTTTATTTGATATTTATTGGTATTTATTATTATCAAATAAAAATATTAAGAAAATATTTTTATTATTTATAATAATAATTACCACTAACAAATTGAATGCAACATAATATTTGATAAGAGAAAAATTGATTAAAAATAGAAACACACATTTAAAATTATTTGAAACAAATATTTTATTTATTATTATTATTTTTATTATTTATTTTCTTTGTTTTATGTGTGTGATTCTCCGATAGCCTCTTTGTTAATTAGAAATAAGACTGTATATTACTAAACCTCACCAGATCAGCATGAGGCCCAAAGGTTTTGTATTCGAATTCTCCAGCTTATACTCTCTCAATTAAGCCTGTCGTATAGGACTTGTCTAGTACGAAATACTCGATTGGCGTAATTTGCAGACTATTGCGTCAATACGGAGGTTTACTCATCATCCCAAAAAAAAAGGATATTTTTATTGATTTTAACCTATTTTACTCCCTAGGCCCTACATGCAAGAAAGTAGGAATATATTCCATTTTCCCTGGATTTCGAATATAAACAAAAAGAAATAAATACTCTTGGCATCCACCCAGTTCAATGGAGGTGAGTCCAAAACATGGGTCGCTTGTGGATAGAATCAATACCTCAGAATTTATGCTAAAGCAGCCTCCCAAGCTCTTGAGACTATTAAATGCTAAAGTTGACACTCATTGCTTACGCAGGAATCCAGAGTCCTTTGAAGCTAAGAGAGAGAGGAAAATGGGGTGGTTCTTTAGAGAAAGAAGAGGTCCACCATGGAAACAAGGTTGGGCAGAGCACACACTAGCTTCTATGTCTCCACCTCCTTCGGCTTGGTTGCCATTTTCGCGATCATCTTCCTCCTTGTTTATGCTTCAACTTCCGTGACATACAAGAACCAGTTGCAGAACACAGTTGTGAATTTCAAATTGTTTCTGTTGTTCTTGCCTATGTTACTTGTACTCATAGCACAGTTCGTTCACAATTGTGAAAGTTTCTTCTTTCCTAACGCAAAAGCACAGTATGGTTCGGATAATCGATCCAGGGACAGCCTTGGAGAATACTACTGTTGGTGGTGGTGCTTTTGCTGTTGGTTTCTTACCAATCATCTTTTCAGGCAATGTGGTCTCCTATTGTCAGGAGGTTTAACTAGCGTCTGGTTATAGGTGTCATGTTCTACACAGCTGGTTAAGTAAATGTCTGAAGTGAAGTAGGAAATCTTAATTAAGTGTTTGATGATGAGTACAATTATGTCTTGTTGGTATATTTCTTCTAGATCCAAAGTTCCTTTTGCTGTCAATTATGTAACTTTGCTTCTTCTCCAATTATGAAGGGTTGAGAAAAGGAAGTAAGAACTGGAGTAGCAGCTCGTCTCGCAAACCACAGTTAGAATCCAAGCATTGAACCTTTGGCCAAAAATGTGGAGAAAAAGCTTCTGATTTTAGACCCATTATATATGCCTGTTAAGAGTCATTTATCTGTGCAGAGTTAATGCTTTCTCAGTCTTAAGCCTTACCTAACTCGATAATTGGTAGAAGTCGCATTATGGTGAAAATACCAGAAACTGATCTGTTGAGGTCCTTTTACACCATGAATGGCTTTCACAAAGTATAATTTATACAGGAGATCAGTCTCCACAAAATCATCTGTCAAATGGTTAAATACTAAAAAGTGTCGCAAAAACAGGACAGTAAAGAAAAATGATACTGCATATTGCACCAGGAAATTGTACACTGATTCAATACTTGTCTAATACAGTACAAATTTACAAGAAATGAAGGTGATTTAAAATTAAAGAGCCAAGAGGAAGCTCAATAAGCTGTTTTATAAAGGGAAGGTACAAAACCTGAACAAGAGGTTACATGGAAACGAGGGACGAATCATCTGACAGACGCAGAAGCAAACAGCTTTGAAGTTGAACTGTTCTTCAATTTGGGAACTTTGAAGGCAGAAGAGAACAATTTTGGTGTCTCTGAGATGTCAATTACCTCAGTGGCTTTTCTCTTTGAACTTCTGCTAACCTAAGAAACAAGAAAAACAGGAAATGAGGTTAGGATGGGTCCTGAATGTTGATCACCGGCAAAAATTTTCAAGACCAGTACCAAATAAAATGCAGCGTAGACTAACGTGGGTACTTCGAATTGTTTTTCAAACTTTTTTTCAATAGGATCCTGTAAACATATATAATCTACCTCTGCTAGTCTCTCCTCTAGATTCTTCGAATAATCTTTCAACACAGCTACTACATATCTTTTCTCATTAGTACATTCCAGAGCAACTGAAGTGCAATATTCAGAGATGCCCTACAAATGCAAAAGCAGTCTGAAGTTATACTTCGTATGATTGACTCACAACTACCTTTTTGATATCTTTGGAAGGAAAGTTGTCGGGTAAAGGAGACTGTTCTTTCTTCACTACAATTTTGCTCCTATCCCGGTTGCTGCATTTGATTCCTGGTTGGGAACTTTTAGGCTCTCCATTGCAGGGTTTTAACACTGGTGTAACTAGAGTATTATTAGACTTCCGCAACAACTCCAACTCCTGGGAGAGTTTGGATATCTGTTCCTTGTAATTACTTGTTTCAGTCTCCATATGATCCAGTTTAGTTTGCAATTTCTCAATTGTTTCATCCTTCTCATTATTAGAGGCCTGAAGCGTCTCAGCATGAGCAAGAACCGTTGTGATCTTCTCGTTTGCCTTTTCAACTTCTGAATCTTTACTCTTTAATTTCGTAGTGAGGTTGCTTTCTAAAACATTATACTGATGCCATACAAAACTTTTTTCCTTCAATAAAGCAGATATCTCAGAATTCTTTTCAGATGCAAGCTTCTCATAGTCAAGCCGTAGCCTGTCCACTTCAGCTTTAGAAGCAGGTGACTTTTTATTGCTATCTCTACCACCTTTTCTGTGGTCAGAGTTCTCCGTATCTCCCTGACAAAAATACAAGCAACCAATTAGAATACACAACACCCAAATCCATAAAATTTTAAAAAGAAAAATCGTGGAAGTTTCAATATAAAGAAAGAGCTTACTTTTAAGCTAGACATAAGACAGTGGAACCAATCCTTAAGGTCCATCAATTCATCTTCCATTAACTCTGCAACAAGGACAGAATCACATTAATTCTGTTCTAGAAAGTAGATACACAAGTAATTCCAAGAAATTGAAAAAACAAAAAAAAAACTCAAACTGGCATATGAACATGATGGTGTAAGAAAGTGTTTTTTAGGTTCTTCAATAGGCAATCATTGCGCATAACACGAGAGAACAAAAGAGGGAATTGTGGTTTCAAACAACTGGATCCTTCTTCCCATCTAGTCCTTCAAAACAACTACTTTTAAACCATAGATTTGCGCAGAAGAACGGAAATTACCAGCTTTAAGATTGAAGAATTGAATGCCTTACACATAACGAAATAACACTATTTTCTCTTCAGTACAGAACAATAGTATTTGAATTCAAAAAAAAAATACCGTTGTAAGGATCCTTTTATTAAAAAATATCTAACAACAAATAGTTCCATGTTAGACGCTAAAAGAAGTCATCTTTGTCTATGAATCAAATAAAGAACGAGCAAACACGTTGATAGCATGAACTAAATACAAAGAGACGAGAAAAAAGGCTCCTACTTGATTTCAGCTTGTGAAGAGAAGCATCTCTCTGCTTCAATCCCACCATCAGATCAGATTTCGCGGCCTCTAGCAACCGTTCCATTTCTTTCTCGGTCAATTCCTCCCTCATCTACACAATAAAATACAATAATTCAAGGTAATTCTTCCAAACCCCCAAAGTCTGGTCATACCTCAAAAACCCTAGTTCGAAAAGACAAAAAAGTACCGAAATTTACTGAAAAATTCTGGGCTTACTTGAAAGATGTGATCTTGGTATAGCCTAACATCGGAGACCCATCTCTCGTGTTGCAATTTTATGCGATCTTCGAGGAGTTTCCTGTCTTTGACGAGAGACTCAAGCTGTTCTTGTTGGTTCTTTAGCAGTTTAACCAAGCCATTAAATACTTTATCCCATTTTTCCCGATCTGAAGAGACTTGAGGGCGTTTTCTACTAACCATTTTCGATTGTTTGAACCAGAAGAAGAAGCAAAAGATGACGGATGAAACAAGAAGAACCAGAGAGTTTTCAAGTGTTTGAAAGCAGCGCGAGAGAGCCGACCGTTGCAATGGTAAAGGAAAGGACTTTCAACGGTCCATTTTTTAAGCATTTAAAAAGAAGAACGCAGATCGGCCTGCTACGACACCGTTTCGGCCCATTGTTTACATGGGCCCATAAGACAAGTTATCCTTAAACAGCCTATCCGCATTTGACAGAGATGAATCAGATATTGTATTGACTGGAAATTATTAGATACATGATTTATTTTATTTACTAAAAAGAGTTTAGAACTGCCTTCAAAGTATAATTTTCCAAGAAAAGGGGAGGAGCATCCCAAGACATCATCGGATCTTCCCAAGATGTCCACGTCAGCCGAACCGTTCTGTGTCCGAATATGTACCGCTTCAGTCCGCCAGTCACAGTTACCGTACTTCCCACTGCATGTGAAATTCCAAGCTTTTCCTAAGTTGCACTTTTTGCTTCCTCTCGGAGACTTCAAGGTCCGATACTCTTTTTATATGCTTCTCCGTTCTTAACCCTTAGCTATAATCAGTTTCGCTTATCTGATAACGTATGTGCTTGTGTCATGTTCATCAATGTTTGTTAATGATTTAAAAGGAGGTTTAGCAAAGGACCAGCTTGGTGTGTAGGTCAATTCCTGATCTTGGAGATGGTCTAGATTGTAGTTGTTTCGGTTTTTCATTTACTGCTAGATGTAAAGATCAGGATTTGCAGTTTCTGAAACCTGACAGGTTTGTTTTTGTTGTTTACATGCAGTTTCAGGGACCTGACAGGTTTGTTATTCCGGTCTATCCGGTTCAAGAAAGAATGTCTCCGGCTGTGATCATCAAAGAATCTCAAAACGGAAGTGTTCAAAGTCACGAGGAGCAAAAAACTGCACTTGATATTGTTGATTCTGATTTATTAATGTTACTGGAGAAACATAAACCAGTCAAGGTGGAAAGGAAGAGGTCCTCTGATGATAATATCTTGCGGGTTAAAGACCATCTTGAGAATGCTTCTCCTGTTGGAAGAAGGTCTGGTTTTAGTACACCGAGGTCAAGCACGTATTTTGAGTCACATCCAATGGTAGCTGATGCTTGGGAATCACTAAGACGCTCTTTGGTTCACTTCCGAGGCCAACCTGTTGGCACTATAGCAGCATTGGACCATTCTGAGGAAGAACTTAACTATGATCAGGTTGAGTTTAGATTTTGATTAATGGGGTTTACTTAGCTTCTAGTTTTGAAGTTGAAAAATTGTCATGGCAGGTTTTTGTAAGAGATTTCGTTCCCAGTGCCTTGGCATTTCTGATGAATGGAGAATACGATGTGGTCAAGAATTTTCTCTTGAAAACACTTCGCCTACAATCCTGGGAGAAAAAAGTAGATCAATTCAAGCTTGGTGAAGGAGTAATGCCTGCAAGTTTTAAAGTTCTTCACGATACTGAGAGGAACATGGAGACCTTGATCGCTGACTTCGGTGAGTGTGCAATTGGTAGAGTAGCTCCAGTAGATTCAGGATTCTGGTGGATCATATTGCTTCGTGCGTATACAAAATCCACAGGAGACTCTTCCTTAGCTGAAATGCCTGAATGCCAACAGGGTATGCGACTTATCCTGACCTTGTGTCTCTCTGAAGGTTTCGATACATTCCCAACTCTGCTATGTGCTGATGGATGCTGCATGATTGATCGAAGAATGGTAAGTACTTGTTTTCTGAATTGTGAAAGTCTCTCTGAAAATTTCTCTGAAATTGTTTTCAATTCAGGGAATATATGGTTATCCTATAGAGATTCAAGCACTGTTCTTCATGGCATTAAGATGTGCATTGATTTTGCTTAAACACGACGAGGAAGGAAAGGAAATCATGGATTTGATCGTGAAGAGACTCCATGCATTAAGCTACCACATGCGTAACTACTTCTGGTTGGATTTGAAGCAACTCAACGACATATACAGATACAAAACAGAAGAGTATTCACATACAGCAGTTAACAAGTTCAATGTAATGCCTGATTCGCTTCCGGACTGGGTTTTCGATTTCATGCCAATTAATGGAGGTTACTTCATTGGCAATGTGAGTCCTGCGAGAATGGACTTTCGATGGTTTTGCTTAGGGAACTGTGTGGCAATCCTGTCGTCTTTGGCCACTCCTGAGCAAGGTTCAGCGATCATGGACCTTATTGAATCACGATGGAACGAACTTGTAGGAGAAATGCCATTGAAGATATGTTATCCAGCTATAGAGAGCCATGAATGGCGGATTGTTACTGGCTGTGATCCAAAGAACACTAGATGGAGTTACCACAATGGAGGGTCCTGGCCAGGTTAAGCTCCGATCATCCTGGTTTTAACTTTTAACCTACTGTAAATGGTCTCTTTAGTAGTCCTAGTCTGGCTGTACAACGTTATGAAGTTGACCCCAAGTTTGTGTGTGTTCTGTTCTGACATGTGCAGTCCTTCTATGGGTACTAACAGCGGCATGTATAAAGACCGGTCGGCCCCAGATAGCTAGGAGAGCCATAGAACTAGCCGAGACCAGGTTGTCGAACGATCAGTGGCCCGAATACTACGACGGTAAGCTTGGTAGGTATGTCGGAAAACAGGCTCGTAAGTTTCAGACATGGTCAGTTTCAGGGTACCTGGTGGCTAAAATGATGCTCGAAGATCCATCTCACCTTGGTATGCTGTCCCTTGAGGAAGATAAGCAGATGAAACCTTTAGTCAAGAGATCGGCTTCATGGACTTGTTGACCTTCTTGATTTCTCTTTTTTTAATTGTTATTAGAAAGATATATGAGCCAGTACTTTTCTTTACTTTTATACTAATAAAATTTGTAATTTACTTTTTTTAAAATGTATACTTAATAAATTATCAAGTGTATATAATAACTTATAAATTATATAAATTTCAATTTTTAAATTAATTGATATTAGGCTTAGTTTGGGAGAGCGGTGGCGGTAGACAACCTGCTAAAATGATAAGTAATTATTCTAATAAGTAGTTATGTGTTTAGAATTGCTATTTTGGTAACTGCTGAAACGTCAAATAGATGTTCGACAAGTGTAGTTGCGGTTGCTGAAAAGAGATAAGATGACTAAAAAGTTATTGATTTAATAAACTATTAATTGTTATATAAATAATTAAAAAATATATTATTAATCATATAAATTTAAAATTATAAATAATAAAATATTAAATTAAAATATAAATATAAATAAATTAAGTAAATAAAATATTTCATAAAAATATATTATTAGTAATATTAATTAAGATTATAATGGAAAATAATACTTGTAGCGAAAGTTATTAATAGAAAGTAAAATTTCTACTGCAAAAGCAGTTTCTTACCGCAACTCTCTATCTGCTTATTGATTTATGTGGTAACATTGCATTTCTCTCCAACCTTCGGTTGTTTATCAAAGATCCAAACATGAAACTGAGTTTAAAAATTGCAGTGAATAAGTATTTATCCCCACTGCAACGCAAATCTAAACGCACTCCTAATAAATTGGTAATATTTCACAGGTTAAAAATGTTTTGAGTTAATGGAATTTTATTTTGAACTAATTATATTATTATTTAGTGGTTATTACTTTCAAATTAAAAAATATTTTTATAAAAATAATATATATTACTATTTATAATATTAATAATCCTTAACATTATGAAATATCGAGTTTTCCTAATATTATCAGGAGCAAGTTATATAAAGAATTTCAACATCGTGAAGATCATTAAGTACATAAAATTAAAATAGGAAGTGGTCAAGAACAACCTTGATAAAAGCAAAATACCAATTACTTGCAAGTTCCTACAACAAACTATTATTTTTTTTAATTTTATTTCCCAAAATCCACTTTTAACAGAAAACGATCCATGGGCACTAACCCAAGTATTTCCTTTTTTTTTTTAAGTACAAGAGAAACTTTTTATGTTCAATGAGCAACACCTCACGTGTAATAGAAGGCGCAACATGCAATACCTCTAATGAGAAGGCCCAACAAGTAATATTCCCAACGGAAGGCCCAATAAGTAACACCTCCAACAAATAAAACCTTAATTGTCTCAGATTTTTACGAGGACTGTAACAATACGGTATGAAATTGAACCTAGAACCTAACACACGTAGCTCCAGTACCCATTCTAACTATTTGGTTAGAAATTGGTGAAACTTATCACCTAAAATCGAATAAGGGGCATAAATTTGAAAAAAAAAATTTATCTTTAATTAGATTTGATAATGAGTCCAAGTAAGTTTTGGTATTACTTAATTACCAAAAAAAAATTCATATTACTTAAAATGATGATGTTTTAATTTTATTTTTAAAATAATATTATTTTGATTTTTTTTTATATGCCGAAACAATGTCAATTTACAAAGAAACTTCAGTTCAATTGGACTAATCAGGCAAAATTGAATTTGTCACTTTCATCTCTAACATTCAATTCTAAAAAATAAACTTAATGCCAGTTTCAAAAAGAGCTTAAAAGGTCACAATTAGGCATGGTGAAAAAAGCGACTTCATCTTAATCTTACCTAAAATTAATAATTGAATTTGAATCTGAATTTAGATCTACAAGTCTTAGTAATTATAGAAATTTTATTTAAATTTAACGAATTAATATATTTTTAATTGAGATTAAATTCAAATAGTTGATTTTTTCAAATTTAAAATTAAATTTATGGTACTTGATGGATTAATTAGATAAAACAAAATCAGTTTTTGTTATTTTAATTGCATAATGTCCAAAAGAAAATGTCATTATCAAACGATACAAAGTGGGCTTTACCACCAAGGCATAGTGGTTCAACGGCATCACCCAATACTCTTAAACAGCCCAGTCAGCATCCAGTTCCTACCTTCCCACTAAACTCAGTTCAACTAACACGTGTCTCAACATAACTGTCCTTAACCAGCTTCTTCTTCGTTTCACATTCTCGTATCACTTCATTTTCAGACAATCTCACCAGCCGATCTTAAGAAGCAAACGACACCACCAACCTAAACCCAGATCACATAATCAAAAAAGCTTCGAGCTTTTGTGACAGAAGTGAAAGAGAGAGAGGGGGGTTGAGGAAAAAGCAATGAAGGGAACGAAGAGGCCGATCCAAGCCGTGGCGACATGGGTAAGGAGGCAACCGCCGAAGATTAAGGCCTTTTTGGCGGTGGTTTCTGGTATGACGGCTTTGGTTTTTCTTCGAATGGTGGTTGAAGATCACGACAATCTGTTTGTTGCTGCCGAGGCTGTTCACGCCATTGGAATCTCCGTCCTTATATATAAGCTTATGAAGGAGAAGACTTGTGCTGGTATTTGGGATGATCTACCTTGATATCTCTCTCTTCTCTCTAATTTCAATTCAATGCTTTGTTCGAAATGGTTTGTATTAGTTGGGTTATGGGTTTGGTTTGATGGGTCGTCCATTTCATTGGGGTTTTTTATTGGTTTAGTTGCTTCATGCACTATTTTAGACAATAAGAATAATAATCTCTGGAAGTATGGTTCTCTCTCTTTAAATTTTTGACAAATTCATGCAGAAGCCAAAATACCTAGCTAGCCACACACTGGCGATACGACTTGTTTTGAGGGATGAATATGGATTTGGAACTAGAACCTGAAAGAGATTTCGTATAGTGTTCATGAGATTCTTGCCATTCTTTCTGTTGCTTGACAGAAATTATTGTTTCTAATAACTCTTGTTGTGCTTGATATGTTAATCTGTCATCAAAGAATCTATCGGAAGAAAGCAGACCGATTACATGTTACCATATCGTGATAGTGATTGTTGGTCACTGCCAATATCAGTACTTTCAGTATCGAAAATTTATGTTTTAAACCTTGTCAAGCTGTATGTTTAATATGAGTTCTATTTTGTATCACATATCCTTTTGGTTCTCTGCAGGACTTTCCCTGAAATCACAGGAGCTAACAGCTTTGTTTTTGGCTGTTAGACTCTATTGCAGTTTTGTAATGGAATATGATATCCACACCCTACTCGATTCTGCTACATTGCTGACAACCCTTTGGGTTATATATACGATACGCTTCAAATTGAGATCCAGTTACATGGAAGACAAAGACAACTTTGCACTTTACTTGGTGGCAAGTGTTTTGATTGACTTTTCTTTCTTATTCTTTTCAAAGCATCACAGTTTTAGTGTTGCCACTTTCTTAACTGAATCAAACGTCTTGTTAACGTAGAAGAAAGCTTTTTGTGTCTATACGTTGGTATTGGTGTTTCTTGGATAGAATTGTTGAGAAATTAGGTTTTTTTTGTGTTTGGCTGCCTGTTGTTTGGATCTAAATTTGATTATCTTATTCCTTTGAGCTCTTCCCTTGTTCAGGTTTTCCTAAATCATCTTGATATTTGAAAATTATGCTCCTTATGTGAATTAAGCTTTTCTTGTTTCAACTCTGAACATTTAAGAGCTCATCTAAACATGGCGAACTATTCTGGGTGTAACTTTGATCTTATTTTTCTTACTTATCTTGCGGACTGTAAGATTTTCGGTACATTTTCTGGGCTTCTATGTTGACACAAATATTAGTACCTACCTAACTAAGCAATAAGAACCTATATCAGAAAATGGTTTTACTTATATTAATCGAAAGGTATCCTTTAAAGAAAACCAGAGTTTACATCTGCCAAAAGAGAGTAATCCTTACTCTGTAGCATACTTGAATTTGGTTTTATTCTTTTGCATCATCCATTTCTTCGATTTCTTTTCTAGGTTCAAACTAGTCCTTTTTTCTCATTT